>QANX01005246.1:19541-99303 GCA_003254975.1 Ochetophila trinervis | reverse complement strand
TGGGGTTTCGGATTCTTTAATCTTGGGGTTCCGCATCAAGATCTCATGTAGTTCTATGTTTTGGAGATTTCAAAGCCTTTTATAGCAAGTAAACAGACAAACGTGGATATTCAAATGAATCAGGTTTTCAATGGAATCAAATTCTACAACATCAAAAAGAAATAGGCATGTTTTTGCACAGCTGTGGGAAATTCCATCAGCTCACCAGCTTGCTTCAGGTTTGGTGGAGTAGCAGCCTCCTATTGCACATAGTGTTGCAACAGTGGTGGGTGGTGACAAACAATCCCATATTATTCCAAACACTTCAACAGAGTCGACCAAATCAGGGGATGTAGTTATGGTGAACTTCAACGTTAAGGCATATGAGGAACGTTTGGCTCTCTGTACGCATTCTTTAATTGCTAGAATTGTTTTGTCCAAAGGTGAAACTTTTGGAAATTGGTAGAGTTAAAATTTAGGCTATCCAAAGAATGGAACATGTGGAATTTGAAATTAATTTCAATGGGGAGGGATATTTGCAGATTTTACTTTATTCAGAAGAGGAAAATAATAGAATTTGGGCTATAGGTTCCCTGAGTTTGAAGCCAGGAATTTTATGTTTACATGAGTGGTCTTCACACTTCAATCCAGAAATACAGAAAATGACCAAACTTGGGTCCAGTTTTACTTGAGCTGGGTATTGTGGCACCCACAGATTTTATTCGATTTAGCTCGCTGCGTTGGGTTTCCACTGAAAATTGATGAGAATACGTTAGCAGGGGAATTTTGGCATTATGCGCGGGTTTTGATTGATTTGGATTTGGCTTTTCAACTGTCTGGTTATATCTTGCTTAATCGGGAATGAGGTAGAATCACGATAAATTTATTTTATGAAAATATCCTATATTTTTGTAATGCTTATAATAGTATTGGGCATGCTATTGCTAATTGTAGGATTTTTGAAGCAAAGAAATTGGAACAGGGTATTGGCAAAGGATAACAACTTTGGGTAGAAAGGAAAGTGTTTCTGCCTAAGTGCAGGAGTCGGTTTTAGATCCGATTTCTATTGAAGGTTTAAGGAGAAGCAAGATTTCTACAAAGAAGGTATGAGTGGTTCCACAACTTTCTACTAGTAATCGGTTTGAGGTCTTAAAGCTACAGTTACGAGAAACAATTCCAATGAATTTGTTAATCAGTCGTATGAAGCTGCTCATTTTAAAGATCATTCTTTGAAGGAATTGGATGCTCCATCCCAACGTAGTTGGGGAGATAGATGTGGTGATGGGGTGATGATGAGAATGAATCCTTGGTGAAGGAGTTTCATGATGTTTCTGCTTTGCCCTTTGCTCTGGTTTCTAGTTTGGCTGTGGAGCTACTTTAGGATAGTGATGTTCACAGTAAGGAAGGGGATCAGGCCATGGTTACTAGGACTACATATGTTACTTTGTAGTAAGATGATCTGGCTTTAGTTCCTTTTGAGACTCGTAAAAAGGGAGGCAAGAGTTGGCGGCGAAGATGTTTGGAAAAACATGTGGGACAATGATGAGAACTACTTGGCACAGCGACCAATAAGCTTGTTACGAGGGCTACTTTAACTACTGCAAAATGAATTTCTTGTATTGAAGCTGCATGGGTTTGGGAAATGCCGAAACCCAGCTTCTTTTTCTACATATTTGTTCATAACATAGGCTTTATTTTCTTTGCATTGCAAAACCTTTGGTGCAATGGTCAGCTATTTTACCTTCTTTTTGGGAGAAGCTTGGTTTTACTTTTATTGCTAAGAACAATGTTGGGGGACAATACTCTTTCTCTTTGGGTTTTGACCTCGGTCCATTGTTTAGGTGTGACTGTGGTGCAAATTGATGAGCAACTAATTATTGTTAAGTTTTCTTTAATGGACACTACTTATGAATTTTTTCTTTCACTAGTGTGTATGGTAGTGTTTTCCCGTACTGTTGTGGGAAGTTATGGCGTTCTTTGGTTTATTTAGGATCGTCGTCAAAGAGACCTTGGACTATTATGGGAGATTTTAATGCAGTCTTCGGCTTTAATGAGAAGATGGGTCATTTTCCTTTAACGAGTGCTTGTGCCAATTTCAAAGAAGCAGTTACAAAATCGAGTTTATGTGAGATAGATATAAAAGGCACTTCCTTTACGTGGGCAAGAAAGGGTTTGTAAAGCTTTTAGTGAAAGTAAGTTAGATAGATCTTTCTGCTTTCAATTCTGTTTGAAATTCTAGGATGTTATTTCGTGCATGGCTCTGCCCCGTCATCATTCAGAACATAACCCTTGGGTTCTTTCTATAATACGCACGCTTTCCATGGGGCCTCGGCCGTTTCAATTTATGACCATGTGGGCTACTCATATACATTTTTTACTACTTGTGGAGAAAGCTTGAACAATTGGTGTTGAAGGTAGTTCGATGTTGTGGATTATGAAAAAGCTTAAAAGGGTTAAGTTTGCTCTTTGAAGATGGAATCTCGAATGTTTTGGTAATGTGCATTCTCATGTTTTGGTGGCCAGAGAGAATCTGTAAAAAATACAGACTCAGATTGCTTTGGAGAGGTTTCGAAGGGTTTATTCATTCAAGGGTTGGATGCGCAATCTATTTTGGATAGGGAGCTACAATGGGAAAGTTACTTCTGAAAGATCAATGTCATGTTAAATGGTTGATTGATGAAGACCATAACACAAGTTTTCTATTTCACTCATTTTGTAAGAGACAGAAAGCTAACAAGCCTTTATCTTGTCTATAGATTAATGGTGAGCCTTGTTTTGATCAAAATTATTCAGGAGCATGTTATTTCTTTCTAAAGAAAAATCTTTTTACAGATAAAAATGATACTTCTTTGGATTTGGTGGATTTCAGACAAGTGTTTTAGCTGAAGTGACTCAAGTTGATAATGACATGCTTACTTATTTTCCTTCTGAGATGGATGTTCGGCATGTTGTTTTTTATCTTGACCCTTCTAGTGCCCTTGGCCCGGACGAATTTCCAAGTTATTTTTTCCAGAAGTGATGGTCTATTGTTGGGCCAGATGTGGTCAAAGCTATTCAGTATTTTTTCCTTTCAGGAGAGTTGCATCCAGGAATAAACTCTAAGTTTATGGTCTTTATCCCTAAGTCCCTATATGCTAATATGGTGGATGGTTTTCGTCCTACCATGTTGGGTAATTTTTTATATAAAATTGTCACCAAGATAATTGCAAATCGTGTTGCTAATATTACTTTGAAGTTTCTTTCTCACAATCAATTTGGTCTCATCAAGGGTAGGCATATTGAGGAGTGTATTGCGACGGCTTCAAAATGTGTAAACTTATTGGATAGAAAGTGTTTTAGAGGTATGTTGCTTTTAAAATTGATATTAGAAAAGCTTTCGATACTTTATTGTGCCCTTTCTTGATGGAAGTGTTAAAAGCTTTTGGTTTCTCTAATAAGTTTTGGTTTTGAACCTCTAACATCTTGCATTTGGCCAGAATTTCTATTTGATTAATGGTACTTTGCAAGGTTATTTCTCTTGCTCTAGGGGGTGGGGCAATGAGATCCTCTATCACCTTTGCTTTTTTGTATTGCAGAGGATTTCCTTAGTTGTCATCTCTCAGATGGTGGCGTCAGGTGAGTTGGTTCTAATGTATGCAACTAAGAAGGTAATGGCTCCTTCTCACTTTCTCTATATAAATGATATTTTAATTTTCTGCAGAGGTTTGAAGAAAAATATCCATCAGGTTGTTAACCTTTTCCGTTGGTATGGAGATATTTCTGGGCAGCGGGTGAACTGGAATAAATCTCAGGTTTTTTGTTGCTCCATTCCTATCTCTTGGCAGATTGTATTGTTCAAGTTACGGGGATGAGGTTAGGGGTCCTCCCTATCAATTATTTAGGTGTTCCTCTGTGTAAAAGTGAGCTTACTCAAAGTTTTCTTTAGCTGATTGCTAACAAAATCCTTTTATGATTGGAAAGGTCGCATTTTATCTTATGTTGGGTGTGCTTATCTCATTTATTTAGTAATCACTTGGTCTTTTGTTCATACTTTTATAGTTTACCGTTGGCATTCTAATTTACTTCATTACGTCACTTTGGTTATTAAAAGTTTTTTATGGACTTGTTCTATAGCTGGGAGAAAGTATGTCACTGTTGCATAGTCTGCTTGTTGTTTACCTCTAAAGCTTGGTGGTTTGGGTTTGGAGAATTCGAAAGCTTTTAATTTATCCTTGTTAAGTAAGCTTGTCTAGAAGGTGATGACTTTTAAATCCCCCATTTTTCATTTTCTAAGAACTTGTTTCATAGGGAAATTGTACAAATTTTTTTTTTATCTCACTTCTTCTATTTGACCATCCATTTGGGATATTCAAGAACAAATTTTTCCAAACTATGTTTGGCTTATTGGCTTAGGCTAGTTATTGAGACATATAAAACAAATTAATAATAAATTATATCGAGCTAGGATTCTGGCCGGTCCAAATAGGCAAGCTTTGGGTCGGCCCACTAGGTAGCCCAATTGGTCTAGTTTTGGACCGACTTTATACTAAAAATCTAAAGCCCAAATCCAATTCAAGACGAAATTATAAGGTTTCGAGCTAAGGCCATATTAGGTTATGGCTAAATTTAGACCAGATTTTTTCGGGCGGATTTGATCTGATTTTGGACTTTTGAGCTTTTTTATATGCATAATATTATGGTTCCAGATGGTGTGTGGTACAAAGGTTTTAATTAAATAAAATGAGTTTTGCTATTTGTCACATTGGTGATTATTACCAGTAGGATCGTAACTGAGATTATTTAATTTTAATTTAGTTTTTAACACTAAAACTCTAATAAAGAAAAGTAAACTCTCTAATAGTTATCACTTAGAATTGTACATAGGATGTAGGTCCTACTGGTGACAAATAGCATTTTTCAAGAAAAAAAATAGAATAAAAGAAAGTAATTAGACAGAGTTTCGAAACTAAAAAATTTAAATTTTTGTATCACATCATCATCTAATACCATATCATACGTAAGTAGCCCACTCAATCATTTCTCTATAAATTTATACACACATATAGGCTCTATATAATTTAGACACATGAAAAAGTTAATTGGAAACTTTGTTTGTAAGTAAAGTTTTAGGCATTAGTTATATATACGGTTGAAGTTAGTATGAAGTTATTAAGTACAAGAAATAATTAAAAAAGAAAAAAGGGCTATTGGCTCATTTTTCCCTTTATTTATACACCCTCTCACATTTTGCTCCAACATTTTTTTCTTTGGCATTTTGCCTCCAAACCCCTGTTTTAAGTTGCACCGATCGGACAAATACTATTTTTCGTTGATCATCTGTTAAATCCACTTGGAGACGCACATGTGCTTCACCTTCAGCCATTCTTTTATTTATTTATTTATTTTGCATATTGAAACTTCAAATTCGCCTGAAAATCCCCACCCTTCCTGAATTTCTATCTGCCCTAACAAATTTCTATCAAAATTTTCTTTGTTGGACGAAGAAGGTGAAGCCAATGTCGCTGATGGAGCCAATGCATTGTTATTGTAGAAAAAGTGTATTTAAGAGTGATTTCTACAACTGAAACCATTGTGAAAAGAACAAAAACATTTCCGATAGTATTTGGCAAAAAGAAAGGAAATGACAATGGAATAAAACGAGACAAGGATGAATGCAAGAATAGCGACAAGGTTACTCTTTCTGGATTGTTGAATATCATTGGTAGGATTTGATTTGCAAGTGGGGGTGAAAGATTAGTCCATAAACCACTAATTATGAGGTAAAACTTGATCAAGCTCTCATTTGAAGAGGAAGAATGACAAACACATTGAAATTTCTTGCTTTGAGTTTGAAGGGTTTAAAATTTTGACCAAGAAATATATGAATATTGATTCACATCATCTATTTGAAACCACTGGTCGTTTGTTAGATAAAGTGAACATGGCTCTCACAGAGGTCGCATATCATTTAATGCCTAAGACAATTAGAGAAGATGTTGGAATTCTATTGAAGAGATTAATTCAAGACCTCAAAACTAAGAAGCAAATAGTAAACATAAAAACGTCAAAGGAAGCACCACCACAAGCATAAAGAGACCCAAAAAGGAAAAAAATCATCAGCTAAAGAAGCTACAGGGCAACCATAAGATTAAGTAAGTGAGCAGTTGCGATTTATGACTATGGACTTGTGAGATGAGATTTTGTTTTGCTGTAAATTTCATGCATTTGTTAAGGTGTAAGTAATTTGATAAAAATTCGTGGTTGACTTGAATTAGATTTTATTTCGCAAAAACTCATTTGTTTGATTGTGGAAGCATAATAAATTAATTTGGGAATTTTCAAATGAGAAATGAAACAGACTTTTTCGATAACAATAAAGAATTGGACTTAAATTGGTTGAACCCGGGATTTGATTAGTATGGATTGTAACTCCTTTAGATGAAAAACCCTAAACTTGGTCATGGTATGTTTGTACGGGGTGTACCCAATGGCAGTAATCTTCTGTGGTGGCCATAACCTTGGATGAAAGTTCCTAAACACAATGAATTTAATAAGTACAGATTATGACTCCTTTGTATGAAAGACCTAAACTTGATATGGATCTGCTTGTACAGATTGCACTTAGTAGCCATAATTTGAGGTGGTGGTAGTGGCCGTGGATGAAAGCTCTAAACATGATGGCGGATTTTAACTGATTTAATAATCAAAAGAAAAAATTGTTGATAGATTTATTGAATAAAATTAAATTCCCACTGCATTACTATATGTTGGCTTCATTCTATAGCTGGGATTTTGCTTAGTTTTTCTTCTTGTGATAATTATGCATATGGTTCTCTAATATTACACTTGATTATATTTCAGGCCTTATTTTCTAAGCTTTGATTTATGTTATTCATGTTTCGAAAGTTTTTACTATGTTCAGAAGTTTTATATAGTTGTCCATTTAACATTATTTTTTGTCTAATATCTTATATATATTTTTATTGCAATGCATTATGGATTATTTATTTTACTGGTCTTGTCCAAGCTTATTACGTTTAATTATTTCAGAATATCAGGTATATGGCGATGTTGATGGTTTTCCAAAGCTTGTTTGCTTAGTTAGCGAGCTAATTTTGGTAGCAAGACATGAAACTTCGTATCAGGAAATGTATAAATGATATTTTTATTTTTCAGTAAGCTCTGCATGTATTTGTAAGGGTTTTACTATTTTTTTTTTGTTGGTAAATTGTAAGGGTTTTACTGTGGATTTGATGTAAACACATATTTCTATTAATTGCATTGGTTGCATTTAATTGGTTATGTCCGAATTTATAAGTTTTGTCTGTGCTATTTATGAAATATGCTTTAATTTATTTGTGGAGAACATTTGTTGAAGGGGACAGGAGGTTCCCTTATAGTCATGAAAATGTGAATTTGGATTATTTAAAAGTGTTTTTAACATATTTTGAAAATTATAAGATGTCAGAATAACAAAGCATATTCTGTCAAAATTTTAATAGTCTTTCTCATCGATAAAAATTAGTATTAATTTAGAGCATGGTTGACAATCCAGTCGTTTTTTATTTTTTATTTTTAAAATTAAAAATAAAATGCATTTGATAAAACTTTTTTTCTGGTTTTTTACAAATTTTTTCTTGAATATGGGATAAAAATGAAAAATAATGAAATTCCATTTTCATTTTCCGTTGTTGATTTTCGTTTGTGTCTCACTTTCCAATCTCTCTCTCTTCTCTTTAATTAGTACATTTTTAATAACATTTTAATTAATACTGATAGTTTTTTTATTATAATATATTTTTTATTCATTTTCTGTATAATATATCTTTAGTTAATGCATATATTTATTTATTTATTTTTTGTATAATATATTTTAATTTAATACTGATATTTACTTTTTCATCTTCTGATATATTTATTTTCTTTTCTAGTTTATCTAATCAAAATATAGATTTTGGATTTCTAGTATGGATTTTATAAGTAAAACTTTTCAATTTTTAGTATGGATTTTGTATGTAAAATTTTGAAAGAAATAGAAAGTACTAAAAATGAAAAAAAAAAATTGATATACAAAAAAGTATTTGTTTTTTTCTTTAATAAAAAAATATATTTAAAATAAAAATTGAATATGTTACCAACTTTAATGGAATGGAGCAAACGCGGCATTTTTTTTTTTTTGGTTTCAAGAAAAAAATATTATTTCAATATTTAGAATTTAAATACATAAGCCGAAGCTAATACATACTTTTTCAGTCATGATTGCCCAAGCATTAATACTAAACACTCGTATATTTTTGACAAAGTTTCTAGCATATTCCCATTTAAAAAATAATGCGTGATTTTGATAGGAAACACATACAATATATATGCTAGGTCAAGACCCTTATCAAATAGGAAAACTCAATCATTCTCCGCTACCAAAAGAGAATGGATAATTATAAGTATTCCACTATGAATTTTAATAGAATATGAAAAGTTATTTTATCACCTATAATTTATTAATAAATAACTTATCTTTAATATATAAAATATAGGGGACATATATATATGCTTACATTCTCTCACTTGATCTAAATATCATAATGATAAACTACTGAAATTGGTCAACTGAAGTTGTCCATAACTCACTGATAATGAAAATTTTATTAGACATTTAGAAATCAGATAGATTATCCTCAAGACACGAGTCATAGCAGTTATATCTCGAAATCAAACATTTACTACCATGTACCACATACAAGATTTTTTTCAAATGAGTAACTTAAAAAATTTATGAATAAACTTCTAACAATTCTATTCAAGGTATAATATAAAATATTTCCATAGACATTACAATATAAATCTCTTTATGTTCACCAAAACTATCATTCTAGAAGTAAACTGCAACTATATGCCGAATCAGGAAAAAAATAAACCAAACTAACATGAGCCCAAAAATCCCAAATATTTTATATGATCATTGTACACTTTAGCTTGCAACCATTAATCATAGAATTTTTGGTTATAAGCTCAATGCTAATATGCTCTAAACAAACTTTATTATGTTTCTTGATATAATCTCTGAAAATCAGAAAACTTCATTTCGATATACTATACTTGTCTTAAGAACATCACAACCAAATTATCACATAAAATTTACTTAATGGTCTTCAAAA
This sequence comes from Ochetophila trinervis, assembly GCA_003254975.1. Taxonomy (NCBI): domain Eukaryota; kingdom Viridiplantae; phylum Streptophyta; class Magnoliopsida; order Rosales; family Rhamnaceae; genus Ochetophila; species Ochetophila trinervis. The sequence continues at coordinate 90,190 of QANX01005246.1, read as the reverse complement.
TACAATCGACAACTTTTAGGCCTATGTAACTATAGTGCCCATGATATAGCTTCATAGCACAAAATAAAATTTTGCCTTCATAAGGAGCTGTTTTGAGACAATTTTAATATTCTTTAAGTATGTGAATATTTATGCTCATAGCAATAGGAGCTTCACTTACAACTTTAATTTCAAAACTTTATATATTTAAAATATATACTACTCACAAATAAACCATAATTTATATAGACTAAATTTTGATCCCACTAATTTTCTGTTACAAAAATAAAATAATAATATCATATTAACAATAACTTTAATACTTATAACCGAAAGCTTACTTTTAGCCCATATATAATATTTCTTTGGACATCTTTATTAAACATTTAAGGCACTTTTATGAAGATTTGTTACACCATCGCCTCATGAAAAATTTGAGTAGTAGGTCCTTTGTATTCTTTATTGAGTAGTCTCAGGTGATTACTCTTCAAATATATCTAATATGGATTTATTCAAAAATAATCTATTCATAAACTTGACAAAATAAAATTTCTTTAGAATTAATATTTTTTAGGAATTAAATCCCACTCACCTTAGAAAATCCTCTAGAAATTTTTCAATCTCTAATCATGACAATTCTTATAATCTGTAAAGGACAGCAAATTATAAACTCGTTAAAGTTATCCAAATAGCATACATTTATCCAATGATTATTATTATTATTATTATTGTGTCTATTTATTTTACTTTATGAAGATTGTAAACCTTTACTTTAATTGAACAACCCCATATGTGCCTTAAACTTGGTCACATCTATTCCATAATTCCAAAGTTTGACAATTCATTACACAAACATAAGATAAAATCACAACTTTCAACCATTTACCTCATAAATGCTCATTTCTATAAATCAGTATAGTATTTTTTATATTTGTCTAGAATTTATTTGTTTCCTTTTTCTTCTTTACCTCTTTTTTAAAATCTCTATAGACATTTAGTGTATCTTCCTTATGATTTAGAAGATAGAACAAACATGTCTTAAATAGAAAACCATAATTCTTAAATGGTCATCTCTAAATGATATTAAATTTCTCCACCTGTTTAGACAAAATAAGAAAATAATTTAAATATATCAGGGTGCATAGTTTCATAAAATTTAAAAACTCCTTTGGGTATCTGTAGTGGTTATTTTTGTGTATTTTACTTTAGTGCAATCCAAATATACTCCTAGGAGTGTTTATCGGTTCGAAACCAACCTATTTTGTAAATAACCAATCCGATTCAATTAGTAATCGGTTTTTTTTTTCAATCCGATCTATACATCAAATCCAATCTAATTACTAATTAGATTGATCGGTTTGGTTAATCGGTTTAGCTTTAACTTTTATTTAATTTTTTTAGACTTTTTAAAATTTAAGTTTTGAGTTATTTTTTGTGCCAAAAATTTGTTGGGCTTTAACTTTATTTAGAAAATTAAATTTTTTATTTTTATTTTTTCAAAATCTAACACATAAATGATTAAAAAAATAACAGGACAAATAAATATATTAAACTAAAACAAAACAAAATAAAATTACTACCCTAATACAATAATCCAATAATCCAACTTCAAATTTAAACTAATGCAACAAAGCCTACATACCAGTAATATTAAACTAATTGCCATATTCTTTGAAAAATAATCATAAGACCAGACGCTTGGGGTAGCGCCCGGGGTCATGCCTGGCAGGGTCTATTTGCTGGGCTACCTGGACAAAAAAAATTTGGAATCGCAGAACCAGGCACCTGGTAGGGCTGCCTGAAAAAAAATAAAAAAATAATTTAAAAATTATAAAGTAATCGGTTCGGTTTGAATCCATTATATCAATTTTTAACGTTAAAAGTTGAACCGAACTGAACCGAACCGACTATTAATTTTGAATTTTTAAAACTGATCCAATTTAATTACACTAAAATAACCGATCCAAACAAGTTGGATTAGATTGGATTGGTTGGTTTCATCAGTTGGTCGATTTTTTTGTCCGCCCCTAGTATTCCAAAATTATTAAAAACAAATTTTATAAGAATTACTTTATTTACTAACTTTGCAATATCTTAATGGAGATGTCATCTATGCCATAACTTAGAAGAATGCTTAATAATAACACACTTAATGCCAACTTTATTATTTTAGAATCTGTATATGGAACCAAAATAGAATAATTTTCTTACAAAATAACTTTTAAATCACCGTAATTAAAAATAAATATTTGATCTTTAAAATAATAAAATCAAATAAGTAACCAAACAATTGCCAGCAAGATAACTTTTCATCTTTTGTACTATTTATTTATTGTACATAAAAAATATTTTTTAAACAAAAATAGAAAAATTGTTGAAAGGCTAATTTAAAAATCTTCTACAATTTTAACTTTGAACAGATCTAATTTACTTGATAGATAAAAGTTCATTAATTTTTTTTGGCTGGAAAAATCTGCATAATATTGACAATTTGAATTGTATTATCAAATCAATCCACCATATAATATTAGGAGCATTAGCAAGAAGAAATTTAAAACACATATAGATAAAATAATTATCTTTTTCTTTTCGAGCTATTTTTGTACACTTTTAGCAATATTTCTTCTTTATTTTGTATAAAGAAATTACAATCTTTAGTGTCATCTAACTTTATCGGCATCTTTTGGTATTTCTTTCTTTATCTAATAATTTTTGCATTTTTGTGTAATTCCCTAAACGCATGAGTCACTAAGTAAACTTTAAATAGTTTCTTATGTTTCAATCTCTTTCCTTTCAACAAATATGACCAAAAATTTATTAAGCGGCCATTTACCTTTACATGATCTATAAAAATATTTATTCCGTAGAAAGAAAATTGAAAATAAATTGCACTTAACAAGATTAATTAAAATTATCAAAAATTTAGTTAAGCTATAATATCGTTTATTCTGATAATGAGTTCAGATACTTTTAGAACTGTATTCTTTATGCTTAAAATTTACTTTATTGGAAATAACCAAAACTTTAAAAGAACTAATGAATCGTCCTTAATTTGTCTTTAAAAAATCATTTTGCTTCACATGTGGCACTGAACCTTTCTATTGACATTGAACATTGATGAATATAAAGTTTAATATTTAATTTTTTTATTCCTATCATTTGTGTAAAGTTCTTTTAGCGTACTTGATTACATGGGAACAAGTAATTTATCTACACAAAATGCCAAGTCAATCTTTATGAATCCTAAAATCAAAAGGATTTATTAACCAAATAGAAAAAAAAAATTAGCTTATAATATTAAAAAAACGAGTAGAATTATTATAGTAAACAAAAAACATACATCTAAGAAACTTTATCTTTGACCTTGAATCAACCAATGTCAAATTCAAATTGTAAATTTAAATCTTCATGTGGGTAGAGGTTAAGCTATATTGAATTTACATATAACTTTATAAATAAGAAAATACGTTTTACACAAACAATGAAATTCCATACCTTTGGGCATAGCAATTATTCCTTTTCTTAGTACTTTATGCCTAATTTATTGTTTAATTTCTCTTATAAATCATCAAAATAACCACGTCCCTGTAGGGCCAAGTAATCATTTTAGTGAATAAAAATTAATTTTTATGATGCCATAAACATAATAATAAATTTTCTGAATGCGAATTTATATTTTATATCACATATCATTGTTCTTTAAAATGCTATGGCTATTCTTAAGTCACAATTACATTCCAATTTCTTTAGCGGCATCAAATCAACAATAAAAACATACATATGAAGATGGATTTCTTTAAAGACAAAATTAGTACATAAAATTGAATCCATCAAAAACATGTATACGACAAAATTATTGGCAATTTAATATTAATTTCAAAATTATCTATATATGAAATTAAACACCAAAATAATTTTCATAAATTAAATTCTCATAGGGAACATGCCTCAAATATTACTGAAATACCTTTATAGGCATCAAACAAATCTTAAATATTGTTGCCTTATCAATGGGAGAACCTGCAAATTTAATTGTATTTAAATGCCATACCAATATATATAACTTCAAGGCATATATGTGCACTTATATAATTTTAGTAAAAAATGGCAGTATGAATATATCAAACATACTTTATTAAATCATAAACTTTGATGATCCAAAACTGAACTCACACACTTTCACAGAAAACTGAATCTTCAAATAATCACACGGCAACTTATAAAAATAACCAAAATATTTCCATAGTATCAAGCATGCCTTACGGTGAGAAAATGAACTATATTCTCATCCAATTTTTTTTCACAATAATAATAAGACTTTATAATATATATTATCCATGCAAGATAGAGACTGAGAGATCAAATTCAATCTAAAATAGTTGCATATGCAACCAGTTACTTAATTCATACTAATAAAACATGCACACATACACATATAAAATTGGCTTACCCATCAACTTAATATCTTTATGCAAATTACGACATCGACTAAACTGTATCTCATAACAATTTACATACATACATATGAGTATGCTAATGTCCAAAATAAGGAATGGCTCAATAATCAAATTAATTGTAAAAGGCAAAACTGAACAGTCTCAGGAGTCCAAAAATTAAGAGTAGGAAGCATATATGAGCACAAGACATATGTCATAAACTTTATGCATGAATCCGAAAGCAAATATTATCGAGTTCCATCTGGATCACTTATTTCAATTTAATCGGCAAAAGCAAAATCTGTAGACCAAAAAGAAGCGAGCTAGAGTGAAACTTGGAGATGGAAGTCTTCTTTCGTGGGAAATCAAAAGAGAAAAATAATTATTCAAAGATCCTTCAAGCCAAATATATATAGGCAAACCTTAACTCTCAAACAAGGGCAAGACTAGAGTGCAACCCTTCAATGGTTGCATTAAATAAAATCCATTAGTTTTGACTTGTGTAACCTATGTAACCGGTCACAAAAAAATTAACTGCCTCTTTTTTTTATTTTTTTTCCCTCTTCTTCCCCAGCCCGGGCATCAAAGTTTATTCCCTTTTCAAAGTGAAACAGTTTTCTCCCCTATTCTTACATGTTCCGAACAAGCGGAGTTAGCGGCGAAGGAAAAAAAAATTCAGCTTCTTCCATCTTCTTCTAATGGTAAGCCTCCAAAGTTGTCTTGATTTTTTTTTTCTTTCTGGTCTTCTATTTGCTCCACAACCAGCTGGACCAGACATTTCATGTTAAAAAAGACCCCCAATTTTTGCAACTTTTGTGACTGTTTCATCCCGTATTATTTTGTTTCTGTTTTTGTTAAATTTTTTCTCTACTCCCATTGATTTCTCCCAGTTCATCATGAAATTTGAAATAAAATTTTGTTTTTCTCTTCTTCCTTCCTCTTCTCTTGTTCGTTGGTTGGAGTTTGGTTAAATTTTTTTTCTTCCTCTTTTCCCCTGTTCTTCCGTCTTGTTGGCGATGCTCAAGGAAATTTAGTGTTTAATTTATTGTTACAAGTTTGCACTGAAGAAGTTAAGTCAATATTCCAATTTGACTAAAAGGCATGTAAATTTTTATTATTTCATAAGTGCTTGATGAATGTATAATTGATAGTTTGTGATTTTATAATGCATAATAGGTAGGCAAAGCTGTTTATCATACTCAAATCTAGGCCGCACTACATTGTCCATCTCTAATCATGGAGGGTGAAGGTAAGTACTATGATAATGTGTAATTGTATTTGTAATTTTAAGTACATTAAGTGTTCATGGGTTTATTTCATGCCATATGAAGTTGTTTATGTGATAAAGGGTTAGATGTGGGTGGTATAAGTTTAGTTGTTAGATAGACAATGTAGAAAAGTTTAGTTTTTAAAGAGTTACATAGGTGATCCCGCATATAAATACGGGGTAAAAGGCAAAACATCACATTTAGTATCTCTGCCTTTTACCCCGTACAAGGTATGCGGATGCCCCGTGGATACAGCGGGGTACAATTATAAGTAGGGGATGAAGCCTTTTACCTCGTGTGTATAATAGGGCAACCCGCATATTTGTATGGGGGCAAAGGCAAGCGCATGTTTGGTGTCACTGCCATATATCCCTTATATTGTACGCGGGGGCCCTGGAGATTAACAGTGGTCCTTTCTTAAAGATCCATTCAAGCTTTATCCCTTGTGCACGATGAGGTACCCTGCTCTGGCAGACAGGGGAAAATGCAAGCAAAAATTTGGTGTCACTGCCATATGTCCCGCATATGGGACGCGAGGGATCCGAGGATAACCCTGGTTTCATGAAGACCTATTACAGATAGATCCTGTGTTGTACACGGGGTACCCTGCACTAGTATATTTTATATATGTTTTACATTTTTACCTAGTTTCTTCAAATTTCCTTTCTTGTATGAAATGTTGTTGTATAACTCATTCCTTGCATGTGATATTTATGATGAAACAACATCAGGATCAGGGGAGGCTAAGATCCATTCAACAAAATTGTCTGCGAATGGATGGTTTAATTATTAGTGAGTACCTATTTCAAATTGTTTGATAGATAAAGTAATTTTAGGGTTTCCTTTTGGAAAAAAAGGTATTACTGATTGTAAATTTATATTTCGTTATAATTTATTTTGTTGCAATAACAGCGATGTTGAACTCCGCAAGAAAAAGTGTGATTTTAAAGTTAATGCAGATGTAAGTAGAACAATTTATTGTCTGTGAGTAGTAGTTACATGAGAGAAAAAAATATAATGCTGAGTTTTTTCTATCTTTAGGTAATGAAAGAATTGGCAAAGGAATGGAAAGACCTTGATCCTGAAGAGAAAGCAAAATATGAAGGGGTCCGAGCTGAAAGGAAAACCAATTTCGTTAGTAGAAGTACTCCAGAAAGAGTATGGAGCGTTGTAGAAGTTTTCAGCAAAGCTCAAAAGAAGGCAATAAATGAATTAGGCTTCGGCTCTTTCATAAGTCAGAAAATGTGTGGGATAAAGAAGCAACTGGTGTCGTGGCTGGTGGATCAATTCGATCCAATTTCTTGTACACTCACACTCCACGGAGTGCATTACACAATAGGTGTCCACGATGTAGAACGACTGCTGGGACTGGTTGATCATCACGGTGAAGTTGATGACGCATTGTCTATGGAGGACATTGAGGTGCTGAAAAGGAAATATGGCACACACGAAGCAGGCATATCGATTGCTGACCTACAGGCTCTATTATTCAAATATCGTACATCCAGCAATGATTTCAAGGTGGTATTCAAACTCTTTCTTATGGGGACGATTATGAGTCCTAACTCAAGAATGTACGTAAAAACAAGCGATATCGGACGAGTGACGAAGCCCGAACTGATTAGTAAGCAGAAGTGGGCATTGTTTACATTCAATGGGTTCGTCGATGGGCTGAGGAAGTATAAGGAGCGCTATCTACTCTATATTCTTGGATGCATCCTAATTTTACTGGTAAATCATCTATAATTACCTTCATTACTCAATTTTGCTAACCTATTTATAGGTATTTCATTTTTATTCCATGCCATACAGCTTTTTTACCTGGGTGTGTTTTCGACTGCGAAGAGATTCACAGGAAGATCGTAGACGGGGAGAGTCTGAGATGAAGCAATTCATGAAGACATTCACCCGGAATGGAGGTTTCCTCCTTGACATGGTAAATTTAGTAAATATTCTGCATGTTCATGTGTTTTTCTAAATTTGTGTATATTAGTCTGCCTCGGGTAGTCTGAGTTTTGACCCCGTTGTCGCATAAAAATCAACTGTGTGTATTATAGGTTATGCAGGGCGAAGCATCAACATCGAACCAAGCTAGGAGAGGAGTACCTGCCCAGGAGAATGACGCTATGAAAGATATCAAAACAGCTATATAGGACATTCAAAAAGAAGTTGTTTTGAATGGAAAAGTGAAAGATTCAGATGATAACTATCGGACATTCAAGGTGGATGTCACAAATCACCTTGTAACCATTTCAGAGACTTTGACATATTTGAGGGAAGCAGTTGAAAAGCTGACTGCAAATGCCTCAAATTCAGATACCAAATATGACACGGTCAAGATTGGTAAACATAAGAGTAAAGATGAAGAACCAGTGCCAACTGACCAACGTGAGACGGGAAAGAAGGAGTCCTCACTTGCAGTGGTTTCCACTGGGGAAGACATTGCACAAAAAAAAAATGTGGACACTGATTCGTCCTCCTTTGATACCTCACAGTTCGGCAACCATTTGAATACATTGGTGAAAAAGCTATGACCTCATGTTGTAAGGAAATTTGGCAATCTATTTATTGATTTATTGCTTTGTTTGTCATTTCTGCTGCATAAGTTTCATTCAATGTAATGAGACTCTAACTTCGACATTTTATGTTTTCTGGGTAAGATTGGCTTTTCCAATGCGCCAACACAGCGTCTTGTGCATACATGGGCTACAACACATGGTAGTCGCGTGCTAGTGAAGGATGACGCTATTAAAAGAAGTGAAGTTCAAAAAATTATCCTTCGCTCTTCCGATTTTATCAGCTTGGGTCCATTTTGTGTCCAAAAAATGATCCCGCCAGCCAATGTGAAGTTGTTGGACTACATTTTCGACTCTACCCCTGTTCCATAGTATGTACATTCGCTATCCTTTGAACGAGGCTAATTATTTATCACTTGCATTATGTTTCCTAAAATAATTGTCATCAAAACGTTGAAAAATTTTGGGTGTTTTGTTAGGGAAATGCGGGTGCAAACCACACAGAATTTCCATACTCGCCATGCAATTATGTCCTTACGTCCTTCGACGTGGCTGAATGGCGATGTGAGTTATCAATCGATTCTGAGTTAGTTCCGTCCACTATTCACGTACCATAAGTGTCTTACCAACGTTTGGTTGATTGTGCAGGTCATATCATTAGCGGCAGATATGCTAATGCACTAACAACGCAAATCATATGCAGATGAAGCTAGGAAATGGTTTTTGCCAACTTACTTCCAGATACGTACTTGGAATATAGATATCATTTTCTGAATTTGTTTAGCCACAAATCATTGCTATAAACCCTTTGAATGTACGTTTGTTTGTTTTGCATCGGCTAGCAACAAGCATTAATGAATTATAGGAACATGGCCACCTTTGACAAAGAGGGAAAATTCAGGCATATGTACATGGGGAAGCTTCATTGCTATGAAAATGTGAGTAATCCTTCTACCATATTATTCTTCATTATAATCAGGTATTTAATGTTAATGTGCAAGATAATTATGTATAATGGTTGAACTCGCTGTCAATATTTTATAGATATTCATTCCTCTGCATGATCCACATGGTCACTGATATCTAGTGGTTGTATGTATGCCCGAAAAAAGTTTGTGAGATATGGGATCCCCTCCCAAGCCCAAGGAGAACCATCGTCCGAGAAGAACTGGCATGCTCCATTGTTAGTTGATTGTCTTATCCTCAGTAAATTGTTGAAATTTAAGAAATTTAGTGCATTTATGATATCGCCTAATGCAACACTAATGTGTTGCAGATGCGATCGTTGGATTTTCTCTACGCTGATGAAGTCCAACAACTTTTCAATAAAAAGAACTTATTCTCTTCTCTTACCGTGCATTATCCAAAAAACCAGGGAGAACAACCAAATGGCCATGACTATGGGTTGTATGTCATCAAGCACATGCAGCAGACAGAACAACGCCAAGTAAGCGACAACCGCATGAATTCAACATCTAATTTTTCTATACATTCTCATTCATTGCAATTTCTATGTTTGAATTTTTTTTTGGTCCTATATATAACCATATTAGGCAAGTTGTGACATACTATCTTGACTTTTACAGTTTGACTCCCAAATGGAGACAGCTTATATTGCATTGAACCTAATCGAGAATGGTCATAATACCGAAGCAGCTCTACTGTACCAAAAAGCAAATGCATATGATGAGGAGTGTTTGGTGGTTGCTGCCAAATCACCCCGCAAGCGTGCAAATATAACTCATCTTCCATCCCGAAGGGCACAACGGGCAAAAGCGGGCTAGAGGAAAAAAAGATAACTTGGGACTATCTTCTGTTTTTGTGATTTTATTGTGAATACACAGGATTAGAATGCTAGTTTAGGGTTTAGATAACTTCCAATGGTGTTTTCAGCTTTATTTTAAATCCATACCAGTTTAGGGTAAATATTATTTACTATCTTCTAATTCATATTATTTAGAGTTTACCATGTTACAGTCCGTTTGTTTCGTATATATGTATACATGGGTTAAGTTTTTCATAACAGATACAATGGATGCACTGAAGCACTAACAAAGTTGTACATTTTCCCATTAATACATCAATTTAGTATTACCGTCAATAGTTTAAGTCCTTCGATTCAATGTCATGTAAAACTTTTTGTATATGGTAAATATTTAGGTACTTGGATTCATACATTGTCTTTCTGTCATTCCAAAGTTCAAACTTACTAATAACCTTAAACCCGCCACCATCATCTCCACGAATCGTCTTGTGTTGCGTTGTCTATACTTGGGTTAGTTTGAAATGTTCCTTCATATGTAAGTTCATTACATATTGTCTCCCACCCACCAGTGTGCATCAACTCGTGTTCAATGAAGTCCACTGTCCTTGACGACTCCCAACCAATCTCGGACACACTATCATTTAATGCAACACTGTTAGATGCCTTTACGTCTCAGCCATTGTCATCCGGTGCTTTTTTTAAACAAGTCCGCTTCATGTGACCAACAAGTTTGCACTGACTGCATTGTCGTTCTTTTGACTCATTCTTCACAGTAGCTGCTCCACCTTTGGTCTTCACTACAATTGGATCTCTTAAAACGTTGTCTTTTCCTTTACAATCTCCAATTGTCAATTCCGTTTCGTCAAAGACCCTTGCAACTTCTTCCAATTCGAGCTTCCAAATTAAATATTTCTCTTTTGGCAACTTCGTATCCTTCTTCCATTTTTTATCCAAACAAACAAAATCTTGTTTGTAATTACACTTAAGGAGGCATACCGAAGTGATGTTGCTGCCTCATTTGACAATTCACCAACACCGCACTGTTGTTTCATTCCCTAAATCTTTGTGTCCTTTCTCCACCAATGTATAATCAACGATTCAGGAATTTTATCAAGATGCTCCTGCTTCATGATGTATAGTGAATGACTACATGGAATGCCAACACTGTCAAAGATGTTGCATGAACATTGTATAAGGTTATGGTCAACATAGTAAGTGACACTCCATTTGGACTAAGGTTTTCTAAACTTAGTCAAGCTGTACATTCTCTTGTCTCCGTATTCGATGCAATCATACTTTATCAACAATGTCTCATCCTGTAGCTTGAGCTGCACTTTCTTATAAACTTTCCTTATGTATACTTCTCCTACATGTTTCTCATAATGTTTGAGGTGTGTAATAGGCACTGGAATCGTATATTTATTCTTAACATCATTGTGCACCTCCTTGTTCCGCACCCGTAATATTGCCCGATCTACTTGCATTATGAACTCATACAATTTCAATATGCCTTTCACATAATTGTTCATACAGAAATTCATGCTCTCACATCTCTGAGTGCTACGCAAGCTAGCAAAATTTTTTTCCCTTCATGAATGATTTGGCCGAGAGTCCACGTGTCTTATTCATCTTTTTAATCCATTCATTCCCGTGCAAGGAAAATTTGTCCACCATTCGAGACCATTGAGTTTGGAACTCTTCCACACTGTATTTGCTCATCATGCAATCGGTGAACACTCATATAAGGAAAATTTCTTAGCGCACATTGAGTTGAACAAATAAATATAATATATTGTAAATACCTCACTTATGGTTTGTAAGCATTAGCTATTTGGATCCACTGAAGTTGATAAGTCTTCTTAAGCAATCTGGTCTTTAGATGGTTTGTAATTACTAGTCTGATGGAGGGACCATTACAAAGAAAATAGCTGAAAATAACCAGACAGTGGAAATAGAGGAATGTTGGTGATGCATTAATGACTGTTGTTGGTAATGCACCAAACCAAAGGTTGCTCTCACATTTATTACAAAATTTTGTAGCAACCATTTCTCATGTGGTTCACTATAATTGAACATTAAAAAGTTCTAGTAATTAACTGTTCCTCATCATTTATGGCACATGAGGTACATTTCTTAGAGGCACCCCGTATACAAGAGCGGGGTCCCCGTGTCATATCCGGGGTAACTACTGAAATCGATCAAAAGGATTTTTTAACTTCAAACGTCTTCCAAACTAGCGACCCCGTGTACTGTACGGGATATCCCATGGTACGAAATGGGGTTTAAAAAGTTCTCTCTATGTTTTTCTATGTTATTTGTCCCATATAGATATGTGGGGCACCCTAAGTGTAAGAGGGTGTAATGCTCAATGGAGTCGTACATATTCACCCGTGTAATGTACGGGGTACCCCGCTGTACGAAACTGGGTTTACATATTTATCCCTATATTTTTCTCTATCATTTGTCACATATCCATATGCGGGGCACCCTAAGTGTAAGCGGGTGTAATGGTAAATGGAGTCATACAGATTCATCCATGGAACGAACGGGGTACCCCGTTGTACCAAACAGGGTTGAAGTCAATCGATTATCTTGTTCTCTGTCAGTTGTCCAATATACGTACACGGGAACCCAGAACAAGTTCACAGGGAAATTACAACCCCATTTAAAATGGCATACTACGAATGGGGCCCTCTTACATGAATATGAGGTAGGAAAAGAATTAGGGTTTATCGTGCATTTTAGGAGAGAAAAGGCAAAGAGCGGCTACGGCATTTAACGGTTGGTTTTTCTTCCAACTACCGACGAAAGGAACCAATAAATCTTTTTTTCTTTAATCTCCTTAACAAAAATTTCGTAGTGGAACCGTTTGGATTGGGCAATTTGAACGACCATGGAATAGGGTTTGTTATTGAGGAGAACGATGGGGAGAGTGAAGCAAATAGCCCGCAAAGTAAAGCTAAAGCAACCGCCGCAAAAGCGGCAAAGAACCAGCATCTCTGCCTAGAAAGTTGGAGAAGCTGAAACGTCAACCCAACAACTAACCATCAGTGGCAGCGTAGAACCCTTCGTGTATCGAAGGACATGGAGCCTACCACAGGGGTGCCTGAGAATGAAATGGCACTCCTCCCATCCTATCTGGTTGGCCCACTCGATGTTCTCTATTGGGAAGTTCCTCCCCAGGAAGACAACCGATGCAGCAACAGTCCCATTTCCTCCTTGGCTGAGGAGGCATCACACCAGCTGGCTTCTGTGAGTTCTTGTCTAAGTATCTCATCTTTTTCCTTTACTTTATATCATGTTAAGCCCTGATAAGTGTTGTTTCGTATAGGCTTTCTTGTCAGTCTTCAAAGTTTAGGAGCTAGTGGAGATTGAGCTCCAGGCAGACGACATGCCTTTATCTCAACTCAAGGACGTGGAGAAGGAATTGGAGGGGGCCAAACAACGCACGTTTGAGCTCGAGTTCATTCTGTCCAGAAAGGAGGGGGAGCTCCAGAGACAGAACGAGGAGCTGAAGAACGGGGTCCATGCTCTCAGGAGCTTAAGGCCCAACTTAAAAGGACCCTGGACGAGGTCAAGCTCAAGCAAGACTTAAGCTTACCAGAGCATGGTGATACAGGCAGATGGGCAATTCGATGCAAAGATGGACATTGCAATTAAGGAAGCCCGAGTCTGCTTCCCTGGGCATGGACCTCTCTGTGCTGGAGAAGTCTATAGGGCTCGTACCTGCTTCACCTCAAGACCTGCCTGCCCTTCCTGATCCCCTGCCTAGGTCGCAGTCCCCTAGTCAGGCAATTGTTCCTCTTGGTGGCCTGGCACTCGAGGATCCAGAGGTTCTTGTCTCTGGCCATGACCCCTGCCTTTCTNTGAACTATGATCTCAGGATGTTGACTCTGGTGTCCCTGCCTCTGCACCTGATGTTCCCTCTTGCTAGGCTTTGACAACATTGCTTTTCCCTCAATTTCCTTTTTTTTTGCTTCTAACTATCTGTCAGGAAGACAATTTAATTTATTTTTGGATTTGGAACTTATCTTTTCGTAGTGTAATGGTGATGACTTATTTTTCCCACTACTGTCCCCCCCCAAACTCTGGCCTGTTCTTTCCAAACAGAAGAGAGTTTTCAGTTGTTTGATTGGATTCGCAAGAGAACCTCGGCCTGACCTTAGCTACCAGCTGGAATTCGAGTCAGGCCCGTTGAGCAAACAAAAGGAAGTTCTAGTTCATTCAGAACCTGGGCCTTACCTCAGCTATCGGCTGGAATTTGAGTCAGGCCCGTTGAGCAAACAAAAGGAAGCTCTAGTTCATTCAGAACCTAGACCTGACCTTAGCTACCGGCTGGAATTCGAGTCAGGCTCATTGAGCAAATAAAAAGAGGCTTGTAGAGTTTTGAGAGGCGAGGTGTTTCGTTCCTGAATGAACATTTGCTATATTGAAAAATAAAAGTGTTTTACAAATGCTCTACATCATTACATTGATCTATTGGTAGTAAATCTTTAAATGCTCTGCATTCCACGGGTGGAACAACTTCTTTCCATCTAATCACTCTAACTTGTATGTTCCTGGGCATAATACTTCAATTACTTTATATGGACCTTCCCAAGTAGGTCTTAGAGTTCCTTACCCATGCTCCTTAGTGTTGAGCATTATTTTCTTAGGACAAGGTCTCCATGCCTGAAACATCTCTGCTTTACCCTGGAGTTATAGTACCTTAATGATCTCTGTTTGTAGGCCACTGCTCTAATTTGTGCCATATCCCTCTTTTCTTCAATCAAATCAAAGCTCAAACACATCTGCACAACATTTTTGTCGAGGTTGAAGTGCCTGACTCTAGGGCTTGGCTCTCCAATTTCCACAGGTATCACCACTTCAGCCCCGAATGCTAGAGAGAAAGGGGTCTCGCCAGTTCCAGTCCTGGGTTTGGTTGGATATGCCCATATCACTTTTGGGAGCTCATCCACCCAAGCCCCTTTGTGCACATCCAGCTTAGCTTTCAGGTTGTTCTTGATTACCTTGTTGACAACCTCAACTTGTCCATTCGCTTGCGGATGTAATGGGGCTGAAAAAGCTACCCTGATTCCCATATTTGAGCACATATCCTTGTAATTCCAGTTATCAAACTGCCTGCCATTGTCTGTTACAATGGTATGTGGTATGCCAAACCTACACACAATACACCTCCATATGAAATTTGAGGTCTTAGCCTCAGTTATCGTGGACAATGGCTCAGCTTCCACCCACTTGGTGAAATAATCAATCACGACTATAGCATACTTTGCTTGGCCTTTACCCATTGGCAAGGGGCCAATAAGGTCGACTCCCCACTGGACAAAAGGCCAGGGGCTGGTGATTGAGGTGAGCTGTGCAGGGGACTTCCTTGGCATGCTGGCAAACCTCTGGCAGGAATTGCATTACTGTCCACGCAAAACTCTTGGGTCGCTTGAGGATCTTGAAAAATGGCAGGCACTTGTCAGTCGCCATGGACACCAATCAATTTAGGGCTGCTATCCTTGCAGTCAGTCTCTGGACATCTTTGATTTTTATTGGGGAATTCATTTTCAAAATGGCCCCGATCTTATCTAGATTAGCTTCAATTCCTCTTTGGTTTACCATGAACCCCAGGAACTTCCCAGAAGATACTCCAAACACGCATTTTGTTGCGTTTAACATCATCTTATGCTTCCTGAGGATGGAGAACATCTGGTCCAGGTCAGTCAGGTGCTCCGAGGCTTTAACACTCTTAACCAGCATGTAGTCCACATATATTTCCATGGTTTTCCCTATCTGCTGAGCAAAGATTTTGTTAACTAGCCTCTGGTAGGTAGCCCTCGTGTTCCTAAGCCTAAACAGCATCACTTTGTAACAGTAAATCCCCCTATCCGTTATGAACAAGGTTTTTTCTTGGTCCTGCGGGTGCATCTTGATCTGATTGTACCCTGAAAATGCATCACAGAAACTATACAACTCATTACCTGCCGTAGAGTCCATGAGCTGATCAATCCGAGGCAAGGGGAAGCTGTCTTTCAGGCAAGCCTTGTTGAGGTCAGTAAAATCCACGCAAACCCTCCATTTGCCATTGCCTTTCTTGACCAGCACCACATTTTCCAACCAGCCAGGATAGAGCACCTCCTTCACGAGTCCTACATTTAATAATTTCTCCACTTCTGTCCTGATTGCTTCATAACGTTCAGGCATGAAGCTCCTTTTTTTCTGCCTGACTGGGCTGGAGTCAGGGTCAACATTCAATATGTGAACTATGATCTCAGGATCAATACCTGGCATGTCGTTATGGGACCATGCAAAAACATCTTAATTTTCCTTCAAGAACATGATCAATGCTTTTTTCAACTCGCCTGAGATCAGGCACCCAATCTTGGTTGTCCTAGTAGGGTCATCCCTGTCCAGCTGCACTTCTAGCAGGTCTTCCACTGCTTCTCCCTTTACTGTTTCCGTCCACTTGTCCTCTCTGCTCTCTGATGGAAAGTCAGGTTGGTCTTCCTCCATCATGATTTCCATTTCCCAGTTGGCTCGAAACTTTTCTGCTCGGAAGGAGATTTTTCACTTTGGGGCTCCTTGAGGGAGGAACCGCTCCCTGATTGATTCGAGCCTTCCAGCTCAGAGGAGGGCTTTTTCTTCTTAGACTTCTTATTTTGAGGTTGGTTTCTCATTTGCTCAGGGCGTTCCTGGCTAGAGGTCGTCAGGCAAGTAAGGTGGTTGAGCCTCTTGTGCTGCGGACTAGGATTTTCCTATCTGGGGCCTGAAAAAATTGCTAGTGATTTTGTATGAATGTCTCAGCCATGCAGGGAGGTTGCGTAAAATTTCCTCGATTCATGTTGATCTCCTCGAACGCATCCAGTTCCCTCTCCAGGTGTAGGAAACTTCATCATAGGTTGAGGTAGCTACCTTTAATGCGTTCAAGGTGGGTCTTCCAATTATGGCATCGTACGCCGAAGGGGTCTTCATTACCAAGAAGTTGGTCATCACTGTGGATCGGTCAAGGGAAATTCCCACTGTGACAGGGAGTTCAAGAGACCCTTGTGGAAACACCGACTCACCTGTGAAACCTGAGAAAGGAGTCTTGACTGGCTTAAGTGCCTCTCTTTTCAGCCCCACTGCGTCATAGGCTTGGGCATACAAGATATCTTTCGAACTTCCTGTGTCCACCAATATGCGAAATATCATGTGGTTGGCCACCTGCGCTGCTATCACTATTTCATCATCACAGGGGTCGTGAATACTCAAGAAAGGATCTTCCTGTGGTGCTTTGGACTGCTTGGTCGTCAAGTTCACTTCAAACTACTCCTGCGTGACTCGAGTGTCCCTCGTAAATGATTTCCTTGCCCTGTTGGAGCTCCCTACCCTCATGCCTGGTCCTCCTACAATGGTCTGCACACTTCCATTAATCTCTCCTAGTCAGAGCGGTATCACAAATATATCATCCTCCCTTATTTGTCCCTGTCTGGAAAGTCCTGCCTGACTGGTGGCCCTTGCCACAAACTGCTGCAGGTGTCCCCTCTGAATAAGGGCTTCTATTTCTTCCTTCAGTTCTTGACATCCATCAGTGTTGTGACCGTAGTCTCTATGGTATCTGCAATACCTCTTCCTGTTCAGAAATCAAAATGGTGTCTTGATAGGGAAGGGTTTTTTCAGTATGTTGCTTGCTTCAATTTTCATCAGTATGTTGTTGAGTGGCGTGAACCTACCTAGTCTATCTTTAATTTCTTTCATCATTAGTTATTTTATTGTTTACAACTCCGTTTCTATTCCTGCATGGACGTCCTCCGTGACTCAATGATCTCTTCTGCCGAAATATGCTTGTGTGCCTCCACCAGCATCTCGGAGAAAGTCCGAAGAGGTTTCCTTGCTATTGAACGAATGAGATCCTCATCCCTCAGGTCATCTTGCATGGCCTCCAGGGCTCGATCATCGTTTCCTCATTCGACTTGCATCATGGCCTCTGTAAATCTCTTAATAAACGACTTCAGAGACTCTCTTTCACTTTGAACGATCGAAGATAGGTGAGTAGGGGGCTTCTTTACTTGTCGAGCCCCTAGGAACTGAGCAGCGAAGGCATCCTCCAGCAACCTGAAAGAGCCAATAGGCCCTGGCTTCAAATTGGTAAACCATGTTCTAGCAATTCCTCCAAGGGTTAATGGGAAAGCCCTGAACATGATTGCATCCTCGACTCCCTCAAATTCCATCCAGACCCTATAAGCCCCAAGTGTTCTTCAGGGTCGGTCTGACCCTCATAATGTCTCACATGAGGAATCTTGATATTAGGTGGGAGAGCCGCCTGCCTTATCCCCAAGGTGAATGGTGAGGTGGACTGGGACCCTGCTGTGCAATAAGCCTGGGCCACTGCCTGGACGTGGAGGTCTCTTAGATCGGTGTGCCTCCGCGCCTCGACTTCTGCTACATCCCTTCTGATTTCCTCTTTGAGCAGCCCCCATTCCTTTGCCCTAATGAGAGCCTTGTCCTCATCTAGGTTCGACCAAGTGCGCCATTCAGGTCTCATTTCTCCTCGGACTCTGGCCCTGTCATTCTCAGCATGTGTTCTCCTCCTCGCATCCAGGGATGCTCTCAGATTACTCAAATTTAGTCCTTCATGGGCTGAGATGAAAGCGTCACTGACTGCTCTATGCCTGGAACTTCCTTGCCTGTCCTGCGGGTGGTATGGAGAGGCTCTGACATCCCTTCTAACCTCTCCATCAAGCTGGCCCAAACGCTCGTGCCTCCTTTCATTTCTTCCAATACCTCTGAAGTCATTTTTCA
This sequence comes from Ochetophila trinervis, assembly GCA_003254975.1. NCBI lineage: Eukaryota > Viridiplantae > Streptophyta > Magnoliopsida > Rosales > Rhamnaceae > Ochetophila > Ochetophila trinervis. The sequence continues at coordinate 71,457 of QANX01005246.1, read as the reverse complement.
TCGCTCCTCCTTCTCTATGCTCCTACAGTCGTGCATGGGGACGTGGGGAATCCACAGGCACCTGGCTTCTACATGTCTGAGAAGGTTGTAATTAATGGTTGTTTTGATTCTGCACCATTTTTCCTATCAACTGCTCTAAGCGGTTCTCCGGGGAGGTAGCTGTGACAACAAAGCTATTGGCTCCCTGGGGACAGTGGCTTCCTGATGAGGAATAGTGTTCGTACTCATGGGATGCTTGTCCCTGACTTGCATGTTCGATGGCTCGGCGCCACTATTCTCAATCCCTATTTCTGGCTGATCCTCCATATCTCACTCCTCTTTCCAGTCGCAATATTAATTTTACCACCAAACTTCCTCCTTTGGGGTCACAACCTTCCCTGATAATCATGTGTGACTTCCAGATCTTGACTCAACTTTGATATTTTTTCTTGGTTCCCACAGACGGTGCCACTATTGTTGCCTGATTTTCGTCACCTTAATGCCACATGATACTTCGTCCCTGACTCCTGCAAGATAAGAAGATGGCGTCAGACTGGGGGCCGGTGGTGTCACTGACGTTCCCACTCCAATGCCTAAGTCAGTTACAAGGCTATTCCAAGATACCTTCTTCAGGCTTCCCTCAGGTATCCCACTGTGCAGCCTGCCTGGGGTTCTACACAGAGGAGCCCTCCTGAAACCTATCAAGGGTGTGACGGCGACTGGTTTAGGGTTGTTAGGGAGTGCTTAGGGTTCAAATCTCAAGAAAACCATCCACTTCCCACTCACCTGACCTTACCTTAAGTACCTCGCTTCAATGGCTTAGATGCTAGGATTTTGATCCTTCATACGCTGGGATTGTGACACCTGGACTTAGAAATAAGTTAAGTATTAAGCCAAGAACTACAGGTCAACGGGACTGACTTGTTCCCCCATCCAAGCCCACGGTGCACCTGGGCTTGGCCTCTGCCCTGCCTGACGAGCTGGACTTTGCCTGTCCGTGACTAATGGGCCTCGTACACAGTGGTCTTTGTGGGAGTTAGAAGGGGCCTAGGAGGTTCTCTGACCCATATCCCAAAAATTCCAATAACAATATACTTACAAAATTGAAGTATCTTTTCATGTATAGGCTCAAAAGCATATGTAAACAATGGAAAACAATTAGATATGAATAAGTACACATAAAATCGAAACAACTCTGATTGTTAAAAAACACACTATAAGAAAAAACATGATATTACAACGATCGTCAAATTACCAATTACGACGCATTAAAAGGTTAACGTTGTAGTAAATATCAAAGACGAGGCAATTTGAACTAATATATAATTATTAATTTTTTTTTCACAAGTGCGAAGTACAATTTGTAAAATGTCGTCTTAAAATTAAGCAAATATGACGCACAATAAAAAACCGTCATCAATACAATTAATATACAATGCCTAAAGTCTACATGTCCAATACTGGAGTCGGGGTGGCATGACGTGGCAACCTAAGACGACAGTTTTCCACCGTCGCATAAAACACATTAAATACGACCGTCAAGACTGTCATATATCATAGAACGACACCGTTTAAGACACATTACATGTTGCATAAGGGACATCGTGGATAACACTCAAAGACAACGCACAATGTGCGTCGTGGATACTACCAAAGACAGCGCTACTACAAAAGGAGCTTGGGCTACTTGTGGACCGAGGCTTCCTTGTCTTCCTGTGGTAGTTTCTAAGGATAAAAAAAACATTCTGACCCAAAAGGACATTCTCTGTAATCTTTCTCCCTTCAACAAGCACTTTGGATGACTATTGCCTTCATATTTCAATTCCAATGTATTTTGAGGTTTCAAAGCTTTTTCTTTTTCTATTTTTTATTTTCTTATTTTTTTTAATTGCTATGTCTCCGCCATTAACCGGTTTTGTTAGGGTTTTACACATTCAGTATACCATTTTGTGCTTTCAATTTTCAATTTCTTTCTTTATTCTACGGGAATTGGAAACTAGTAGCTCACTGCTCCTTTTGCTTTTCAACTTAATTCTAATTATTGTATTTACTATTTAGTTTTTCCTTCAAATGAACTGGAATTGGAATGTGTCTGTGTTATTGGCTTCTGCATGTCAAACCTTTGGATTTTATTTGCAGGTTCAATCAAAATCTGAGGTTGCTGTTTGAGTTGGATCTCAGTAGAATCGCTTTGCTGGGAAGTTACCAGAAGTTGTTCTCCGGCTACCATCGCTAAAGTTCTTGGCGCCACGAAGTTGATGGTTATCCTACTGCCCTTAAGCTCCTTCATCAGAATCTTAGCCATGGCCTTCACCGCCGCCTTTTACACCGTGTAGGCTCTGTAGCTCTGCTTCAGAGACCCCACCATCGAAGTCGTCAAAAGTATGATCTGCCCACCCTCACCTTGATTCACCCTATTTGCTGCCTTTTTGCAGCACACGAAGTGAAACTTGGCAGCGTCAAAAAGGGATGTGATATAAATGACGTTGAAGACATCAGCTTGGACAGAGATGGCATTGGGAGTTGATGAGAGGAAAGAGGAGTTGGTCTGGGCGGCTACGTGGTCAGCTTGAGCAGAGTTTGAGGAGTAGTTGATAACGACACCGGCCCCCACCACCGCCACTACTAGTTTACTCTCCCCCACTTCCAGTTTAAAAAAATTAAAAATACAAACAAATATATGATTGATGATAGGCATAAAATGTTAATGATTTTATGCCACTTTTTATATTAAATTTAAGCTAGTTTATGATTAATTGTTGGTGAAAAGTACTTAATTACTGTATTTTTCTATTTTTAGTAAAAGAAAGACAAATGCTGGAATTATTGTATTTCTACACAATCTTTACTGAGAAAATCATATCTGGAGCTACACTTTGAGGTTTTGTACAATTCCAATTGAAAATGATTCCTGATTCACTAGGCTTAAATGATGAAAAGTTTCATTGCAAATGGTTTGGCCAATCAGTGCCAGTTTGATTTACAAAATCAATATTTTCAACAGTTGTGGCAGATTTACATCATCTCGGAGAAATTAGAATTTGAGTGTCTTCCCTATGTCCAAATTGTGTAAACAAGATATTCCTATAAAACTAAGACATATAACTGACTTTTTCAACCAGAATCAATGAATTCAAAGTCTATTTGGTCATCCAAAAGATACTTGAAATATGCCTGGCGATCAAGGAAGATATAAAAGGAAAGTATTTTCGCTTACTAGAATGCTATAGAAGATTGGACTGCCATGTCATCACACTTTAGCCATGTGTACAAAATTTGCCACATCATATGCCACATGGAAGGTCAGATTATTCTAATTATATTAATTGAAATAATATCTAGACTAAAAGAAATTAGAGTTGAATATAAATTTGATTCCTAAAGAGATTATGAATGTTTCCTTATCTCTAGTGTGAACATGAGACACATTTACCTTAAACTCCTTGAGGTTTCCAGTCATACTAGGAAATATAGGAGTTAGAGATTGAGTTTACATATTATCTCCTATATTATCTAGGTTTTAGAAGGGTTTTTAGGATAAACCTCTTCTAAACATTCCCTATAAATACCATGCATTGCTGAAAGAAAAAACACAAGTTTCAGAACCAGCCCTCATGACAACACCCTTTCCTCTCCAGCCACATACCCTTGTTCTTTTCTCTCCATTCTCACGGAAAACAGCAGCTTTATTTAAGGTTTTATATTCAGTTTTGAGTGTTATTTAATAGTAAGATTGTGATACACAAAGCCTAGAGCAAGGGACATTCAGCCAAGCCATTGAAGGAGTCAACCTTGTGACTTGGATCATAGTTAGGAGAAGCCAAAACGAGAAGATTGAAGAACCAATTTTCAGCGGCCATCAACTTTGGATTTGATTCCTTTACTCTTATTTTCTTTGCTATTTAAACTATGTTATCTCTTATTTATTTGATGGATAATTTAGAGATGATGTGTAGCTAATTTTTCTATGAGGATTATGATGTAACCCTATTTCGAATATTTAGTGTTTAATGCATATTTGAGTTTGATTCATGTTGAGATTAATATTTAATTGTAGTTCTTAATGCTTTCCATGAAAAGGTGGATTGATTTCGTATTTATATTGACTTAGGAATAAGGGATATAAATATGGATGGGCAATGAAATACATGGTTATAGCAATATTGCATGCCTTAGTGACAACTTTGACAATAACATATTGGGTTTGCATGTCTTAGGGCTTAAATTTCCGTATTTATATTAGAAATAATTAAATACGTTGTGCTTGCTAGATTAGAATGCATTGAGGAATCAACTTCTAGTCACTTATGGTCAAAGGGGGGTTAACCTATGAATCTATAATGCATTAGGGCTAAATAGGAGTAACAATCGTGAAGTCATAATCCTTGTTTTCTTAAAATCTTGATAAACTACTTGCTGATTTGTTCTTGTTTTTAATATTGCTTTGCTTTTAATTCATGCTTGGTTACTAAACAACAATCATTCAAAAAAAAAACTCTCTTTTACTTTTGTTAGTTTAATTTACAATTGATTTAATTTCAATAACTAGAGACATTATTCCTCGTGGGATCGATATCGGTTTTCTTTTTAAGAAATCCACTTTATTACTTGTTGATTTGTGCTCTTGTAAGTTAATATAAAATATACCACAACAATTCAAGACGCACATTTTTCCAACTACGGCGCATTTTGCCCATTGTCTACCCACCAAAGGCGACGCACATTTTTCCACATTAGACCATAACACAAAGGATTTTGCGCATCGTCTTATGTGTGAATTAGCCACATGGATCTGACGCGTTATGGCTATAAAGATGACACTAAAAAACCAACATATTTGATGCTAATGATGACAGTTTTCATTCGTCGTATATTCTTAAGACTTTTTACAATGATACTTAAGACGACGATTTCAAACTGTCATCTAAACCCTTTTATACGATGTTTTATGTGCATTGTGGGAAGGGTATTTTTTTGTAGTGACATTATGCTATATAAAATCAAAATTAAATAAAACTATTACAGTATGTATATACTGAACAATATGTGCTAAAAGTGGCTTTGATACTACATGTTAGAACTAAAAAAAAATAACAAGTATTAGCATTAAACACTCATAAATATTTGACAGAGTTTCTAGCATATTCCCACTCAAAAAATAACGCGTGATTTTGACGGAAATAACATGCAATATATAAACTAGGCCATGATCCTTATCAAATAAAAAAAATCACCGAAAAAGAATGTGTGGTTGCAAACACTCCACTATCATAGTACTATTCGAACATAGACAATTATTTTATCATTTATAATTTATTAATAAATATATCTTTAATATATAATATATCCGCCACATGTATAGATATATGCTTACACATTTTTCTCCTATTTCAACTACTTTCTTATTTGTGTAAATTTTTGGGGTGTGACAATATATGTGTGTGTGTGTGTATATAAACAAGCATACATATACATACATATATTATGCAGCTTGTCAATAAAAGTTCGACATATATATAATCAGATAAAACAGAAGGAAAGGCATGGTTTTTAATGTTTAAGGTCAACTACAAGCTATTAGGCTAAATATGGTTTTGAAGTTTTATTTAATAAAGAAATGGTATTTGTTGTTGTCTGATTTTCGCCACTTAGATGCCACGCGATGTTTCCCTGAATGAATCTTTGATTTCGTCCCTGACTCCTGCAAGATGAGACTATTCCCATTCTTTGATTTTTGCGTCAGACTGGGGGCCAGTGGTGTCACCGGCATTCCCATTCTGATGCCTAAGTCAATTACGAGACTATTCCTAAAGCCTCCTTCAGGGTTCCCTTAAGTATCCCACTGAGCAGCCTACCTAGAGTTCTACGCTGAGGGGCCCTCCTGAAACCTGTCAAAGGTGGTGATGGCGACTGGTCTAGGGTTGTTAGGGAGTGTTTAGGGTTCAAATCTCCAGAAAACCCTCCCCTTTCCACTCACCTAACCTTACCTTAAGTACCTCATCTCAATGGCTCGGATGCTAGGGTTATGAACCCTCATAAGCTGGGATTGTGACACCTGGACTGGAAGAATAAGGCAAGTATTTAAGCCAATAACCGAAGGTAAACGGGGCTCACTTACTCCATCGCCCAAGACCATGTTGCGCCTGGGCTTGTTCTCGGCCCTGCCTGTCGGGCCAGGCTTCAGTTGCTCATGACTGGTGGGCCTCATTCATGGTGACCTTTGTAGGTGTTTGAGGGGCCTGCGAGGTTCTCTGACCCATATCCCAAAAATCCCCATAACATTAGCCCCCAAGACCAGCCCAATTTTCAATTGAGGTGGTCTTCACTTTTGTGGGGCAGAAAATCTGTCTGGGCCTTCTCAACCTATTTAAAATTTCAGTCCTTGTCTTTGCCTTGCCTGGGCGCGGACTTGGTGCGAGTTTCGAAGGCCCACTCTTATCTTTCTTAGAAAAAAGGTCTGCTACCATTAACTGCCCGATCTATCCAGTCCGTTCATTTTGATCCAACGGTTGGGGCACGTTGGTACGATGTCAAGCGCTTTTTGCACTTCCCATAACCGTCAGCGTGGGAGAGAGAAAGTGGACGTGACCCTCGCGGCCTCACCTCCCTCTACACTGGAACATGGGTAGGCACTCTCTCCTCACTTCCTAACCGAACCCCCCAATTTCAATTTCCTTTCATTTTGGCCTCCTCAGACCGAGTTCTCGAGTTCACGTTCATTGATTCTCACCATTTTTCTGGGATTTTTCTGCTGATCTTCGTCTTCTTCTGCTTCATCCTTTGGTCTGGAGCTTTTTTTTTACAACCTGTTTTCGATGGCACGTGTTGCCACTGGCTCCTCTCTAGGATGTTCCTGCCTTCCCTGGAACTTGTAGCTGTCTAGTCCTCTCTAATTCCTTCCCTGTAAGCCTTAAAGGATCAGGTCCCTTTGTCCCATAACCTGATGATTAGGTATCTGCATTGTTTATAGCATAGGACTTTCCTCCCTGTGCGTCTACATTACTCATAGTGTAGAAGCATTCCTGCCTGCCTGACAGTCCTCCTTGTTATTTTCAGATGTCGGACACTTCTACTAGTAGCAGTAGCGAACTGCTGCTATGTTTGCCTGCTGTTCCCATCAATTTTCAGTCCTCCCACAGCCCCCAGCCTAGGTCCATCCGAGAGCTTAAACCTCTGCCCCATGCCAGAAGAAAATCCAGACGGCTTGCCGGCATATTCTCTCCCACAAGCTCTGACCTTGGGTTTGTGGAGATTTTTGACTCAAAGGAGACTGAGCCAGACATGGCCGAGCCCTCAGTGGCTAATGATACGGTGGGTTCCTCAGGGTCTCCAGTTCCTGCCGTTAGGACCACCAGAACCTTCGGGACTGCACGGAGACAAGTTGGGCCTAGGGGCACACATAGGGACAGTGACATTGCCAGGTCTGACCTGACCAAATTAGGCCTGGCCAATGTGCTGGAAAGGTTCCCTTTGCCTAAAGGTGTGACTGCCAGGCTTCCCAATGCAGGGGAGTTTTCCAGCTCCCCCCCTCTTGGAGTGGTAGCCTTAAATAGCTGGTTCTTCGATTGTGGTCTCAGACTTCCTCTAGCCTCCTTCCTTCGGAGGCTACTGACTGAAATTAACCTAGCCCCCTCCAATTAGGACCCAATATTTGGAGGTCCATATTCTGCGCCTTCGTGCTGTGGAGGGAACATTTTCAATCTGACCCTACCCCTCCAGAGATCCAAGCCCTCTTTGAGATTAGGCTAGTACCCAGGAAGGCTCTTCTGTACTATGTTTATCCTAGTAGGAGGAAGTTCATCCAATTTCTGCCTGAAATCACTGGATGGCAGAAGGACTGGTTCTTTGTTGGCGGTTGCTGGGAGGCTGGACCCCAAGGAACCAGGTATGAGGTGTATGTGCCTCGGTGCTTTGGGGGCTGAGGTCACGGATGGAGTTCACCCCTGCCTCTTCTTGGTCAAGCCAGCCGTACCATGGTGGACACCATCCTACATTTGAGTCTCACCGAAAGGGACTACAAATCTATTTTGTCTGAGGAGATATTATCCCTGGGTATGAATTAGGAGCAACCTTCCTGTTTGCATACTTTTATCATGTGAAATTTCTAACCATCATTTCCTGGTTTTTTGCATCCATGAGTGTTCAGGCAGCGAGAAGCAATTCTCGAAGGGACATGCCTGGGCGCTTGCCTAGGGAGCTGACAGACCTCAGTGAGGTTCTGAAGTCAGTGAAGCTGACACATGGTTCCACCCTTTGAGGCTCCGCATCTGCCTCGAAGCCAGCTTCCCTAAAGGGGAAGGAACCTGCCTCCGGATCACAATCTCAATCTGGGGAAGAGCTTTCCTTTAAAGGGAAAAGGGTCCTTCGAGCCTCGATGGGCATGGAACCTGCCATGGGAATAGCTGAGGATGAAATGGTGCGCCTCCCTTCCCATCTGGTCAGCAAGTTGGTTGTTCTTCTTTTGGAAATTCTTCCCTATGAGGACAACCGACGGAGGCATCGCGTTTCCTCCCTGTTTGAGGAGGCATCGCGTCAGCTGGCTTTTGTGAGTTCCTGCTCAAGTGTCTCCTCTTTTTCCTTTATCTTATATTATGTTGAATCCTGATAAGTGTCATTTCCTGCAGGCCCTCTTCTTAGTGTCCAAGGTCCATGAGCTGGTGGAAATTGAGCTCCAGGCAGCTGACATGTCTTTGTCTTGCCTTAAGAATGTGGAAAAGGAATTGGAGGGGGCCAAACAGTGCACAGCTTAGCTTGAGTTCGTGCTGTCCATGATGGAGATGGAGCTCCAGAGGAAGAATGATGAGCTGAAGAATAGGATCCGTGCTCATCAGGAGCTTGAGACCCAATTCAGAAAATCCCTAGAAGAGGTTAAGCTCGAGCAGGATAAAGTTGCTGCAATCTCTTCAGTTTACTTGACCCTGGTGATGTAGGCTGATGGGCAATTTGATGCAGGGATGAGCGCTGCAATTAAGGAGGCCCGTGTCTACTTCCCTAGCATGGACCTTTCTATTATGGAGAAGTCCCTGGGACTCGTACCTGCATCATCTCAGGGCATTCCTGCCTCTTCTGATCCCCTGCCTAGGTCCCAATCTCTTGGCCAAGCAGTTACTCCTTCTGGTGGACTGGCATTTGAGGGCTCAGAGGTCCCTGTTTCTGGCCACGAACTCCGCCCTTCCAGTTCTCCAACTCTGGCACGCACTGAGGAGGTTGATTCTAGCATTTCTGCTTCAACACCTGACGCTCCTCCTTCCTAGGCTCTAACAATATTATTTTTCATTTTTTTGGCTTTTTCGTTTTCTTTTTTTTTTTTTTTACAAAACAATTTATGCTTATGTTTTAAAGGCAGTTTAATTTGAAGACAATTTAATTTAGAACTTAACTCATTCCTTCGTAGTGTAATGTCGATGACTCTCACTGCTGTCCCCCCTGAACTCTGGCCTGTTCTTTTAGGACAGGGGAGAGTTTTCTATTGCTTGACTTTGACTCGAAAAGGAACCTGGATAAATAGTAGAAGGCTCTGGTTCATTCGGAACCTGAGCCTGACCTCAGCTACTAGCTGGAATTCGAGGGGCTTTGGTTCATTCGTAACCTGGGCCTGACCTCAGCTACCGGCTGGAATTTGAGTCAGACCGGTTGAGCAGATAACAAAAGGCTCTGGTTCATTTGGAACCTATGCCTAACTTCAGCTATCGGCTGAAATTCGAGGGGCTCTGGTTCATTCGAAACCTGGGCCTGACCATAGCTACAAGCTAGAATTCGAGTCAGGCCCGTTGAGCAGAAAACAAAAGGCTCTAAGGTTTTTAAGCGGCGAGGCGTTTCGTTCCTGAATGACCATTTGCTTTATTGAAAAATAAAAGTGTTTTACAAATGCCTATCATCCTTACATCGATCTATTAATAATAAATTTTTAAATGCTCTACATTCAACGGGTGAGACAACTTCTTTCCATCTAATCCTTCTAGCTTGTACGTGCCTGAGCGTAACACTTCAGTTACTCTATACGGACCTTCCCAATTAGGTCTGAGAGTTCCTGAACGATGCTCCTTAGTGTTGAGCATTGTTTTCCTCAGGACCAAGTCTCCCTGTCTGAAAGATCTCTACCTCACCCTGGAATTATAGTACCTCACTGATCTCTGTTTGTATGCTGCCACTTTTATATGTGCCATATCCCTCTTTTCTTCGATCAAGTCAAGGCTTAAACATATCACTGCTTGACTCTAGGGCTTGGCTCTCCAATTTCCTCTAGTATCACTGCTTCAGTCCCGAATGCTAGAGAGAAAATGTTCTCGCCAGTTCCTATCTTGGGTGTGGGTCGATATGCGCATAGAATCTTTGGGAGTTCATCCACCCAGGCCCCTTTGTGTACATCCAACTTAGCTTTTAGGTTGTTCTTGATTACTTTGTTGACAGCCTCAACTTGTCCATTTGCTTGCGGATGGAATGGGGCTGAAAAAGCTGACCTAATTCCAAGATTCGAGCACTTATCCTTGTAATTCTAATTATCAAACTGCTTGCCATTGTCGGTTACAATGGGGTATGTGGTATGCCGAACCTACACATAATAGATCTCCATATGAAATTTGAGGTCTTAGCTTCAGTTATCGTAGATAACGGCTCAGCCTCCACCCACTTGGTGAATTAATCGATTGCAACTATAGCATACTTTGCCTAACATCTGCTTGTTGGCAGGGGGCCAATGAGATCGACTCCTCATTGGGCAAAGGGCAAGGGGCTGGTGATCGAGGTGAGTTGTTCAGGGGATTTCCTAGGCACACTGGCAAACCTTTGGTAGGAATCGCATTTCCGTGCATGAACTTGTGCATCCTTCTTCATCATGGGCCAATAATATCCCTGACGGATTATTTTGTAAGCAAGCGATTGGCCCCTGGAATGATTGCCACAAATCAGCTTCAGTTGCACCCAAGCATTTCAGGTAAGGGAGGGAAAAACCCCTCTTATACAACACACCATCTATCAAGGTATAATATGGGGCTTTATACCTTAAACATCGAGCCTCTAGCTTGTCTTCAGGCAGGATTCCTTCTGTCAGGTACTTGATTATTGGGTTCATCCAACCAAGCTTGTAATCCACTTGGTTAACTGCCTGCTCTTCCTTATTGTAACTCGGTTCCTTGAGTATTTCAAAAGGCACACTTTGTGTGAGCTCTGAGTTTGAAGCCGAGGCGAGCTTAGCAAGTAAATCTGCACCTGCATTCCCTTTTCTTGGTACCTGAGTGATTTAACATTCCTCAAATTCTTCAAGCAGGTCTTTAACCTTGGCCAAATACGATATCATGTTGTCTTCCCTTACTTGGTACTCCAAATTCACCTGCCTAACGACCAGCTGTGAATCACTGTAGATTCGTAACCTTTTAGCTCCCAGTGATCCTGCCATTCTCAACCCTGCAATCAAAGCTTCATATTCAGATTCATTGTTTGTTGCCTTAAACTCGAGGCGGATGGTCTGCTCAAGTTTAACAAAGTCAGGTCCTGGTGTTGTGAGGATAAATCCAGCTCCGCTACCATGCTCGCTCGATGAGCAGTCTACATGCAAGGTCCAGTATGTAGTTTGGTCTTCATGTCCCATTTCCTCTTCGGCGTTCAGGGATTGATTCTCCACTCTTTCCAACGCGGTGAATTCGACGATGAAGTCGGCGACAGCCTGAACCTTTACTACTGTTCTTGGGGTGTAAGAAATCCCAAATTGTCCAAGCTCTATGGACCATTTAACTAACCATCCTGATGTTTCTGGCTTGTGAAGCACATGCCTCAACGGGTAACTAGTTGGGACAGTGATGGCGTGGGCCTAGAAATAAGGCCTGAGCTTCCTGGCTGAGACCACCAAAGCTAGGGCAAGCTTCTCTATGGTCGGATATCTTGTCTCAGCTGGCATAGTAGTTTTGCTGACACAGTAAACCGGATACTAGATGGAGGCTTCCTCACGGATGAGGGCAGAGCTGACTGCTGTCTATGAAACGGCCAAGTACAAGAAAAGTGTCTCTACGAGCACTGGCTTGGACAGTAACGGTGCTGATCCCAGGTACTACTTGAGCTGAGTAAATGCCTCCTCGCATTCCCCTGTCCATGCAAAACTCTTGGGTCCCTTGAGTATCTTGAAAAACGGTAGGCCCTTGTCAGTCGCTTTGGACATTAATCGATTCAGGGCCGCTATCTTCCCAGTCAGGCTCTGGACATCCTTGATTTTGGCTGGCGAGCTCATTTCCAAAATGGCCATGATCTTATCTGGGTTAGCTTCAATTCCCCTTTGGTTTACCATGAACCCAAGGAACTTCCCAGAAGATACTGCGAAGACACATTTTGCTGGGTTTAACATCATCTTATGCTTCCTGAGGATGGAGAACATCTGGTCCAGGTCAGTCAGGTGCTCTGAAGCTTTAACACTTTTAACCAACATGTCGTCCACATAAACTTCCATGGTTTTCCCTATCTGCTAAGCAAACATTTTGTGAACTAGCCTCTGGTAGGTAGCCCCCGCGATCTTAAGCCCAAACGGCATCACTTTGTAACAATAAACCCCCTGTCTATTATGAACGAGGTTTTTTTCTGGTCTTGCGGATGCATCTTGATCTGATTGTACCCTGAAAATGCATCACAGAAGCTATATAATTCATTACCTGCCGTAGAGTCCACTAGCTGATCGATCCGAGGCAGAGGGAAGCTATCTTTCGGACATGCCTTGTTGAGGTCCGTGAAATCCATGAAGACCCTCCATTTGCCGTTGCTCTTCTTGACAAGAACTATATTAGCTAACCAATCTGAATAGAGCACCTCATTTATAAGTCCTGCGTCTAGTAATTTCTCCACTTCAGCCATGATTGCTTAATAACGCTCAGGGTTGAAGCTCCTTTGTTTCTGCCTGACTGGGTGGAAGTCAGGGTCAACATTCAGTCTATGAACTATGATCTCGGGATCAATACCTGGCATGTCGTCAAAAACATCTGAATTCTCTCTTAAAAACTTGATCAATGCTTCTCTGAGCTCGCCTGGGAGCAGGCTCCCAATTTTGGTTGTTTTGGCAGGGTCAGCCATGTCCATTTGCACTTCGATCAGGTCTTCTACCGCTTCTCCTTTTGTTGTTTCCTTCCACCTGTCCTCTCTGCTTCCTGACTGAAAGTTAGACTGGTATTCCTCCAACATGACTTCCATTTCCCCAGCTGGCTCAAAGCATTGCTGCTCGAAGGTTGATTTTCCAGTTTGGGGTTCCTTGAGGGAAGGACTGCTCCCTGATTGACTCGAGCCTTCCAATTTGGGGGAGGGCTCCTTCCTGCCTTGCTCAGGTCGTTCCTGCCCGAAGGCAAGCAAGCCTTGTGGTTGAGTATTTCATGTTGCGAACTAGGGTTTTCTTGCCTTGGGCCTGAGAAGACGGCCAATGATTATGTGTGAACATCTCGGTTACGCAGGGAGGTCGCGTAACACTTCCTCGATTCATGTTGATCCCTTCGAACGCATCCAGTTCCCCCTCCAAGCATAGGAAACTTCATCAACAAGTGGTAGGTTAAGGTTGCCGCTTTTAATGCGTTCAATGTGGGTCTTCCAATGATGGCATTGTACACCGAAGTGGTCTTCATTACCAAAAAGTTGGTCATCACTGTGGATCAGTCAAGGGCGCTTCCCACCATAACAGGGAGTTTGACAGACCCTTCTAGAAATACCGACTCACCCGTGAAACCCGATAGAAGAGTCCTGACTGGCTTAACTGCCTCTATTTTCAGCCCCATTGCGTCATAGGCTAGGGCATACAATATATCCACCAAACTTCCTGTGTCTATCAACATGCGAAACATCATGTGATTGGCCACCTGCGCTGCTATCACTATCGCATCATCATGGGGGTGGTGAATGTTCAAGGCTTCTCTATCATTAAAAGTTAACAGAAAGTGATCCCCCCGTGGTGTTTTGGGCTGTCTAGTTGCCAGGTTCACTTCAAACTGCTCCTGCATGGCTCGAGCATCCCTCACATGTGCCTTCCTTGCCCTGTTGGAGTACCCCCCCATGCCTGGTCCTCCTACAATGGTCTGCACACTTCCATTAATCTCCCATGGTAGAAGCGGTATCACTAATGTATCATCTTCCCTAATTTGTTCCCGTCTGGGTGGTCCTGCCTGACTAGTGGTCCATGCCACAAACTGTTGCAGTTGCCCCCTCCGTATAAGGGCTTCTATCTCCTCTTTCAGTTCCTAACATTCATCAATGTCATGACCGTAGTCTCTGTGGTACCTGCAATACCTCTTCCTGTTCCGATAATGAAGTGGTGTCTTGATCGAAAGGGGTTTTTTCAGCATGTTGCCTCCCTCAATTTTCATTAGTACCTCTTCACGTGTCATGTTGAGCGATGTGAACTTGCCTGGTCTGTCTTTGAGGAATCAAGGTCCCTGATTTCTTTCATCACTGTTTCTTTTACTGTGTACAGCTCCGCCCCTCTGATTCCTTCGTGAGTCATTTTGGCATTCGTTCTCCTGCCTCGACCTCCTCCGTGACTCAATGATCTCTTCCACCGAAATTTACTTGTGCACTTCCATCAGCATTTCAGTGAAAGTCCGATGAGGGTTTCTTGCTATCGAACAAATGAGATCTTCATCTCTCATGCCATCCTGCATGGCTTATAGGGCCCTGTCATCGTTTCCTCATTCGACTTGCATCATGGCTTGTGTAAATCTCTGAATGAATGACTTTAGAGACTCTCCCTCCCTTTGAACAATCGAGGAGAGGTCAATAGGGGGCTTCTTCACTGGTCGAGCCCCCAGGAACTGAGCAACGAAGGCATCCTCCAGCTGCCTGAAAAAGCCAATAGTCCCTAGCTTCAAATTAGTAACCCATGTTCTAGCCATTCTCCCAAGGGTTAATGGGAAAGCCCTGTAAGCCTCCAAGTGTTCTCCAGGGTTGGTTCGGCCCTGATAACGTTCCACCTAAAGAATTTTGAAATTAGGTGGGAGAGCTGCCTGTCTTATCCACAAGGTAAAAGGTGAGGTGGACTGGAACCCTACTGTGCAATGAACCTGGGCCCCTGCCTGAACATGGAGGTCTCTTAGATTAGCGTGCCTCTGCACCTCGACTTCTGCTGCATCCCTTCTGATTTCCTCTTCGAGCAGCTCCAGTTCCTCTGCCCTAATGCGAGCTCTTTCCTCATCCGGGTTACACCGAGTATGTCTTTCAGGTCTTATTTCTATTTGGACTCAGGCCCTCTCGTTCTCAGCTCGTCTTCTTCTCCTGGCATCCAGGGATGCTCTCAGATTGCTCAAATCTAGACCTTCATGAGCTGAGGAGAAGGCATCGCTGACTGCTCTGTGCTTGGAACTTCCCTGCCTGTCTGGTGGGTGATACGGAGAGGCTCTGACATCCCTCCAAACCTCTCCATCAAGCTACCTTGAACACTCGCACCACCTGTTGTTCTTTCACGACCTCTGACATCGTTTTTCGTTGCTCCTCATTCCCTTTGTTCCTGCGGTCATGCATAGGGACGTGGGGAATCCACAAGCGCTTGGCTCCTGCGTGTCGAAGAAATTTGGGATTGATGGTTGTTTTGATTCTGCACCATTTGCCCTATTAATTGCTCCAAGCGATTCTCCACGTCGGACAAGCAGGTTCTCTCTAATTGTGGGGCTACCCTCATGTCACTATGCCTCTGCTGGGGTAGCTACGATAACAAAGCCGTTTGCTCCCTGGGAACAATGGTTTCCCGATGAGGGATGGTGCTGGTTCTTCTGAGCTGTTTATCCCTGACTTGTCTGTTCGATGGCTCGGCTCCACTATTCTCCAATCATGTTTCTGGCTGATCCTCCATATCACACTCCTTAGCCTAGCTGCAATTACGATTTTGCCACCAAACTTCTTCTTTTGGTATCACGATTCTCCCAAGTGATCCTTTTATCGGCGATTATGGCCACACGTGACTTTTAGATCTTGACATAACTTTGATATTTTTCCTTCATTCCCAGAGACAGCGCCACTGTTGTTGTCTGATTTTCATCACTTAGATGCCACGCGATGTTTCCCTGACTGAATCTTAGATTTTGTCCCTGACTCCTGCAAAATGAGACAATGGCGACAGACTGGGGGCCGGTGGTGTCACTGACATTCCCACTCCGATGTCTAAGTCAATTACAAGACTATTCCAAAAAGCCTCCTTCAGGTTTCCCTCTGGTATCCCACTGCGCAGCCTACCTAGAGTTCTGCATCGAGGGGCCCTCCTGAAACTTGTCAAAGGTGGTGATGGCGACTGGTCTAGAGTTGTTAGGGAGTGTTTAGGGTTCAAATCTCCAGAAAACCCTCCCCTTTCCACTCACCTAACCTTACCTTAAGTACCTCGTCTCAATGGCTCAGATGCTAAGGTTATGAACCCTCATAAGCTGGGATTGTGACACCTGGACTCTGTGAATAAGGCAAGTATTTAAGCCAAGAATCGAAGGTCAACGGGGCTCACTTACTCCATCGCTCAAGACCATGTCGCGCCTGGGCTTGTTCTCGATCCTGCCTGTCGGGCCGGGCTTCACTTGCTCGTGACTGGTGGGCCTCATTCATGGTGACCTTTGTAGGTGTTGGAGGGGCCTGGGAGGTTCTCTAACCCATATCCCAAAAATACCCATAACAGTATTTATCCTGAAGGAGTAACAAGCATATAGAAATTTCACATGACAGGGAGGATTTTACCAACAGCTTTTCCAGGGATTGAAAACATTTATTTTATCTTCAGTCTACATTTATTTTATCTTCACTCTATGTTATTTTGATAAAGTCAATAATTAAGTAATTTGTGCTAATTAAGTCGACATTCAAGTAAGAACTGGGTTAATCAAGTAGCTGATTGGAACGTTAAGAATTCTTATAATGATATTTTCGGAAAAAGTTTTCAATAGTAAACTCCACTATTTTCTTAAATATAAGTTTTTAGTAGTACATTAGAAGACAGTTCATTGTTTCCTAAATGTGATATCGTAACTAGGTGGTGGGTCCAAATAAGCAAAAAGGGTGTATAAACAGAAGTTTTTGAGTTTCAATCTCCATCATAAAATAAATAAGAGTTAATTGCATTTTAGTTACTTCTAATTTCAAAATAATGTTGCAATTTAATCTTTAGTTTTAAACTCTACTATATTGAACCCTCTATTTTTAATTTAATAGCCTTTTATAAATTTTGTAGTTAAGGGTCACTACAAAAAAATTTGGCAATTTGTGACGGAGCTAAATTAAACTTACTAATTAGCTTTTACTTGCATCAAGAGTACCACTGTACATAACATATGAGAATTCTTCTAAACTTCATATATTTTGCTGATTCAATTAATTAATCATATTTTCCACTTTTGCAATTCCAAAAATAAAGGTCAACAATGTTACGAAGATTAGGAAAGAAAAAAAAAAGTATAGTTTTTATATTAAACGTCTATTTTACCTCTAGTTTTAATATATGTAACTATATAAATATATATATATATATATTATATATTATTGTCATATGTCTATGAGAGTGAAAAACAAGCCGCCAAGAAATTGAGAGAGAGAGACTTCACTATTGTAAACTTTCAAGCATTTTGATACTGAATCTTTGAGTGCTTGTGCGCTCCGTGGATGTAGAGATCACATTGATCGCCGAACCATGTTAAATCTCTTGTCTCTATTAGTTTATGTTTTAAGTGTGTGTTTGCGATTTTATATTGTCTTACTTATTTGTCTTGTTCCATTAATCCCAAGATTCTAAAGAGAATTAGATAATGTGCTTTAATTCCCAACAACTGGTATCAAAGCTTTGGTTAGCAAACCAAGAGGAGGTTTCGACTCAAGATTTGAGTGGATGCAACGGACTCATAAAAGGATGCTTCAAAGATCAAGAAATTTGACGGTATGAATTTTTGCTTCTGAAAGATGCAGATGGAGGATTGCATGTACTAGAAATATCTATATTTTTCATTGGGTGAGAAACCGAAGGCTATGAGGCAAGAAGAATGGGATTTTCTAAATCGCAAGCGCTTGGTTTGATTAGGCTAACCTTGTCAAAATCGATAGCTTTCAATGTCAGATCAAAAGCCATAATAACAACTTTCATGGTCGCCTTATCTAATATGTATGAATAGCCATTTGTAGCCAATAAGGTACACTTAATTAAGAGTTTGTTTAATTTGAAGATGCCTACACGAAAACTTTAAGGAACATTTAAACAAATTTAATGAGATTATAGATCAGTTGATATTAAATTTGATCATAAAATTCATGTTTTGTTGATTCTTGGTCAATTACCCGAGAGTTAGAAGGGTACGGTTACTTCAATTAGTGGTTCATTTGGGAAATCAAAATTGAAATTAAAAGAAGTGACTGACATGATCATGAACAAAGAGATCAAGATGTGTGGAAAACATCTTTCTAGTTTAGGTTCATCTTTAAACATGGAAAGAAAAGGCAGAAAAGATGATGGATATGGTTGGGGTGAATCAAAGTCGAAGTTTAGCTAGTTTGGAAGAACAACAATTATCAAAATCAGGGAAAAGACATTGAATGATGGAATTGTGGAACGCATGGACATTTTCAAAATCAGTGCAATGTCCCTAAAAAAAGACAGTTATAGCAAGACGAAAGCGAATGTTATTTTAGAAGAGTATGATAATGCTTTTATTTATTCTTTAGAGAGCAAGACAAAATCATGCATGTTAGATTCGGGAGCATCGTTTCATGTTACCTCAAGCAAAAAATTACTTTAGAACTATATCTCAAGTAATTTGGAAAATAGTATATCTTGGAGAAGACTAGGCATTCGACGTTGTAGGTAGCGATGAAGTACAGATCAAGCTGAATGGATTGTTATGGAGGTTGAATAATGTGAGGCATAGTCTTAACTTGAACAAAAATATGATCTCCATTGGGTAGTTGGCCAATATGGGTTATGTAACAACTTCTGCATGCGAAACTTGGAAGATTTCTAAAGGAGCTATGGTGGTTGTCCGAGATAAAAAGAGTGGTACTCTTTACTTAAAAATAAATGGTTGTGCTTTTCTTGTACTTACATAAAGCAAAGAAAATTCCAATATTTGGCATCAAAGGCTTGGCCAAATGAGTTGCAACAGGCTAGAAATCATGCACTCGAATGGGAACCTACCATAATTATAGCCAGTTGAGATTGACATGTGTAAAAGTTTCATTTTTGAGAAACAAAAAATAGTTAGTCTTAAGAAAATAATCAAAACTCCAAAGGAAAAAGAAACTTGAGTTAGTGCACACAAATGTTTAGGGGCTAGTGTCATTTTCATCAATGGGTGGAAAATCACTTTTTGTGAATTTTATTGATGATTTTAGGAAGGTATGGTTAAGGAAAAAATTTGAAGTCTTTGTGGTGTTTAAGAGGTTGAAGGCAATGGAAAAGAATGAGACTGGTTTGAAAATCAAGAAGCTGAGATCTGATAACGGCAGAGAGTATGAAGGCACTGAGTTGAATAGCTTATGTTATGAGAATGGAATTAAGTTGGAAAGAACTATGCTAGGGACACCGCAACATAATGGTACAACATAATGAATGAATAGAACATTGACTGAAAAAGCCAGGAATATGCAATTAAATGTATATCTTACGAAACAGTTTTGGGCGAAGGCAATCAACACAACATCTCACTTAATTAATTGTGGACCATCAGAACCTTTGGAGCACATAATACCATAAAAAAAATAGAGTGGAAAAGAGGTAAGCATTTCTCATTTGAAATATATGTTTGTATCTCATATGTTCATATTGGTGATCAAGCAAGAAACAAATTAGATGCTAAATCACTAAAGTGTACTTTAATTGGTTATGATGGTTATAACTTGGGTTATAAATTCTAGGATAATCATAATAGAAAATCCATTAGGAGTAGGGATGTAGTCTTTAATAAGAAAGATATGTACAAAGATAAAGATGTGGCACAACCAACTAGTTTAGTACAACCTGAACATATTTACTTTGAGCAAGATGATGTTCCAGTGACATTTGGTAGATATACCAAGTCAGACTTCTCAGTTAAGGAGACTAACATACAGAAGGTTGAATTTCTATAGGAACTAGTTCCAATAAAGAGATCTAGTCAACCACATCTACCAAACATGAAGTATTTGAATCATTTGTTTCTTATAGATGAAAGTTAACTTGAACAGTATAAGGAGGCATGTCAGGTTAAGGATGCAAGCAAGTGGGAGATTGCAATGAATGAAGAGATAAAGTCTCTTTTGCATAGCCAATCTAAGCAGTTAACCAAGTTATCTATAGGAAAAAAAGCTCTTCATAACAAATGGGTCTATCTACTCAAGGAAGAACATGATGGTTCCAAGAGATATAACGTTGGGTTAGTGGTATAAAGCTTTCATTAAAAGAAAAAAATAGACTACACATATATATTTTCTTCAGTTGTGAAATTGACTACCATCGGTCAGTTTTGAGTATTGTAGAGCATCTAGATGTGAAAACAGTTTTTATCAAGGTGATTTAGAGGAGGAGATATAGATATATATATATATGCAACAACTAAAGGGTTTGGCAAAGAAGGGAAAAGAGAACTTCTATGCAAATTGAAGAAGAGTCTATATGGTTTTAAACAAACCCCGAGACTATGGTACAAGAAGTTTGATGGTTTCATGAACGAGAATGGTTACCGCAAGTGCAATGTTGATCCATGCTCTTATATCAAAAGGTACTATTCATGTTACATTATTTTGTTACTGTATGTTGATGATATGTTTGTAGCTGGCCAGACATGGAGAAGATAAATAAGTTGATGAAACAATTGTCTAGAAACTTCAGGATGAAAGATTTGGGCACAACTAAGAAAATACTTAGAATGAGGATTAGTATAGATAGACATAAGGTTACTTTACAACTATCTAATGAGGAGTATATTCGTAGGGTACTTAAGAGTTATAGTATGAGTTATGCTAAGCCAATTACTTTATTTCTGACAATTCAATTTAAATTGACAAATAGACAATGCCAAATGGCAACTAAGGAACTTCATGGCTAAGGTTCTTTATGCCTCAGCTATTGCAATTATGATGTATGACATGGTTTGCACTAGACTAGATATTGCTCATGCAGTGGAAGTTATGAGCAGATGTATGTCAAACCCAAGCAAGCAACATTGGGAAGCAATCAAGTGGATACTTAGGTATTTGCAGGGTACTACATAGAAGTGTTTGTGCTTCATGAGGAGTGAGTAGAATCTACGGTATGTAAATACAGACTTTACTGGCATTAATACATTAGAAAGAACACTATAGGTTATTTTAGGATATACTGCTATTAGTTAGACTTTTCAATTGCAGAAAATTGTTACTTTTTCTACAACTGATGCATAATATGTGGCACTAACAGAAGCTAGTAAGGCGTTATTTGGTTGCAGAGGTTGTTGGCAGAATGTGGAATGAAACAGAAGAGAGTCTTGTATAGTGACAGTGAGAGTGCTATACACCTAGCTAAAAATTTAGCATACAATCCTCGGACTAAGCATATAGATGTGTGTTTTTACTTTATCAGAGAGTTGTTTGAGTATGATGTGTTAATGCTTGTGAAAATACAATATAGTAAGAATCTTATTGATATGTTGACCAAACCGATGATAACATAAAAACTGGAGCTGCATGCAGAGCTTGGTCTTCAAGGTTGAGGACAGCTGATGAGGGCACTTTATTCACTAGTCACTAATGGAAGGAGGTTTGCTTATGTTTTTCAGTTTTCAAGTGGGAGATTGTTATGCGTGAAGATTAAAAAAAATAGTAGGGTTTTTATATTAAAAGTCTATTTTACCCCTAAGTTTAATATATATAATCGTACATATATCTTATATTCTCTTATGTTTGTGAGAGTGAAGAAAAGTGTAAAACAAGCCACCGAAAATTGATAGAGAAAGAGAGATTTCACCACTGTAAATCTTCAAGCATTTTGATAATGAATCTTTGAGTGTCAATGCACTCCGTGGACATAGATCACATTGATCACCAAACTACATTAAATCTCTTGTCTCTTTTCTTTTCTGTTTTATGTGTGTGCTTGTGATTTGATATTATCTTGCTTATTTATCTTGTTCTATTAATTTTAAAATCCTAAATTGAATTAGAGAGTGTGACTTAACAACTTTTATTATTATGTTTTTTTATAGCACCAAACTGTCTCTTTAAGAAAAAAAAATTCAGTGCTTCAGGAATACTAAATTTTTGAACATAAATATGTAGATCTCATTCATGTAGCCCACATAATCGTATCAGAAAAGATTTTCTCCTAGATGTAACTTTATTAATTAATTTATTTATTTTTATTTTTGGGGAAATTAGTCAACATTGAATATAGAGTTCACATGATGATATAAACCATAGATTAGCCATTTAAAAACTAGCAAGGCCATTGTTTTCAAACAGTAATTATGAATCCAAATTTTCTATTTTTAATATTGTTGTTGCCTGATTTTAGTCACCCTAGAATCTGATATCACGCGGCACTTTCCTGGCAGGATCCTAGATTTCTTCCCTAACTCCTGCAAGATAAAGGAATGGCGTTAGGGGGGGCGGTGGTGTCACTGGCATTCCCACTCCGATGCCAAAGTCAGTCACGGGCTATTCCAAGAAAACTTCTTCAGGTTCCTCTCAGGTACTCCCACTATGCGCCCTACCTCCAATCCCACATAGAGGGGCCCTCCTAAAACCTGTCAAAGTCGCGATGGCGACTGGTTTAGGATCGTTAAGGAGTGTTTAGGGTTCCAATTCCAACGAGAAGATCTCATTCTCATTCACCTAACCTTACCTTAAATACCTATTTCCGATGGCTTGGATGTTAGGGTTAAGAACCCTCATATGCTGGGATCGTGACACCTGGGCTGAAGGGTAAGGCATGTATTGAGCCTAGAACTAAAGCTTAATCGGTGTTGTCCATGTTCATGCCGCACCTGGGCTTGCCTTTGGCCTTGCCTGATGGACTGGGCTCTGCCCGTCCATGACTAATGGGCCTTGTCCAATGTGGGCTTTTAGGGGTTATGAGGGGCCTGGGAGGTTACCTGACCCATACCCTAAAAATCCCCATAACAAATATAAAATTATTAAAATATCAACAACAACAAAAAAACTACAAAAACATATATCATAATCAACAAAAAATACGATGTCTTAGAATTATACAACGAACCATTTCTAGATTTCTTGTGATCCACAAAGTCAAATGATAAAGAAAATATGAATTATGTGGCAAAACCAAATTCAATGCAATGAAAAGGGTACACATAAATCATTCTATGCATATTACTCGTGTGTTGAAAAGGACCTCTGATGTAGGAAAACCAAAAGTTTAAAGCTTCAAATTACAGAGGAAATTCCAGGACTCACGAAGTTGCTCAAGGTTGTAGATGAAGTCATATAAATACTATTTATCTCAACAAAATGACGGTCATTTAAAAAAAAACACGTGACAATTATTGGAAAACAAAATTACAATATTATCCTCAGCTACTAATCCAAAAGGTAATGTTTAGAAGGGAAAATCCATAAGACAACTAAAAACAATAAGAAATGCATCAAAACGGCAAAGTCAAAAAATTAAACACAAACAATTGATAAAAAATATCAAAATCCCAACTCATTCTCGATTTAACAAAGGCATAGCCAGAGAAAGAAATTAGAGAAGGAAGGTTCATCATTTCCTTCTTCTTTGATGAATCTGATGAATCCTTTCATTAACCTCTCAACATTTGCTTTTATATTGAATCCCATAGTTTTAATATTGACAGAAAAATAAACTTTGCGTACCAAATTTGAAAGTAGTAGTTGTTGGGGATATTCTTGGGCTATGTATTATTGGGTATATTATTAAGCTAATGCATATGTGTGAAAAACACATGTGGATTTGAGAGTAAATACCCAAGTTAGGCGCAACCACATCACCAAAGCATTTCACCTTTTCACCCTCATATGCCACATGTCATGATCTGGTGAAGTAGGGTTTACAAACTTAAATCTCAGCCACACAAATCAAGTATAAAGGGTAAAGGAAGAGGAAGAGATGAAGGAGAATCTTATTGGCCTCATTTTCTCTCTCTCTTTCCTTTTTTTTCTCATTCTCTTTGCTACCGATTTGATTACTCCTATTCTCTCTCCCTCTCTTCAATGGATTCATTTCTTTACACTTTGATTATTACATGAAAAAAAAATATTTTTCCTTTTTAGGTCTTTTTCCTCACAAAACACATACATTCTCCACCATTTTTATGCTTTTTAGAGCTTGTAAAGAGAGGACGAAAGGGAGCTCGTTTGTACCCACCATGGCTGACTTAGGCATTGGAAGGGGAATGCCGGTGACCCCACCAACGCCCCTCTAACATGAAGTCCTATTTTGCTGACCTGAATGGAGCCAGACTAGAAGCTACCTGACTTGACTTTCATACACGTGGGGACCTTAACGGAGCCAAACTGGAAGTTGCCGGATCTAATGGCCTTGCCACATGGAGATGAAGTGTTGACAAAAAAAAAAGCACAACAGTTGGCGACGTCTGTGGGAATCAGTTTTTTCCTATTTACTTGTTATTTTTATCCCATTGTCATTTTGGTTTCATCTCTTTCCAAGTTTGATGGTTGTAGTTTCCTTTTATCTAGCTCCATTTATGAGTTAATTAGCTTGGAGAGTGGTCACCATGGTTGTGTTAGCTACTTTTTTTTGTGGTTTCTTATTGGCTTGAATCAGTTATTTTGTTTTGTTTACATATTGTTCTTTCCTTATTAATCTTTTACTTTAGAAAAAAAAATGAAAAGAAAAGAAAAAAAAAAGAAAAAGAACAAAAACAAACTAGAGCAAAGATAAAGAGCATGGTGAATATGACGTTATTGTTCGCTATGGGTATTCTAGACTGACAGATTTATAGTTTTAGCGAACATAATTGACTCTCAGCTTCTAAAGAATTTGTCCATAAACTTTTGGCGGATTTTTCAATTCCTAGTTCTTGGAAGTTCTAGCTGATTTTCAGATATTGGAGAGACTGCTGATTTTGACCCTTTGGAGAACCTGACTGACTTGTCCATCTACAATGCCTGGAACATCTGGTTGATTTCAGCTCTTAAAAAACCTGTAAACTTTCAGCTTTTTGAGATATATCGATTTTTAACTCCTGCGGGATTTGCCCATCTACAGTGCCTGGACGACCTGACTGATTTCTAAATCTTGGGAGAGCTTGTCATTTCAATTTCGGAGGGTCTTAATCAATACTGTGAGGATGTCAGACACCCATTCATATTACAGGTAGAATCATGAAGGATTTTAACCTTCAAATCAGCTTGCAAGAGATAAGTAACTTATGAGAACCAACACTGTTCAAAACCAGGAGACCTCGATTTCAAGAGCTGACTAGTCTACACTGCCATCACAGTTACCACCAGTCAAGAGATATAGTGGGAGGCGAGTAGCACCACAAATCCATGGCAAGACTCAGACTCGCAGAAAGGGGGAGTATCAGATGAAGAACAAATGACTCAAGCCATAAATGAAGTTTGATGTGACCGCCTCAAGCTAGAGCTGTCGAGAGAGCACATAAGGCCACCTGCCTGCGAGATAAAGATAGATGCCATACCTCCTCAGCTCACCCTCGAGACAGGAACATGCAAGGAAGTTCCCGACCAGGTAAAAACAAAGAACTCAAGCCAAAAGTGAAGCTCGACGTTACTGACTCAGGCTAGAGTTGTCAAAAAATTGCTCAAGGTCAACTACTTGCAAGACAATAAAGGATTGAAGCCATACCTCCTCATCTCACCCTCGAGCTAGGGGCGTGCATTGGAGCACTCGGTTAAGGTCGGTGAGTGATGCCTTTTCCTCAACAAATGATGGCTTAGACCTGAGCAACTTTTGGGAGCCCCTGGGTCCCTAGTAAAGGTCGTGTGAGGAAAATGGGAAGGCAAGAACCCAAACAGAGCACCTCAGGAGGCCGAATTACAAGAATAGAGAATTCAGGTTCATGCATAGGAGAGACGTATAATTGAAGTTGAGGTGCAAAGAAGAATGGAGGATGAAGAACATAAAAGAGTCCTGAGTGAAGAGAGAAGAAGAGCAATTGTAGTAAAAACCGGAAGCACGTATATTAAGGTAGAAAATCAATTTCGAGCAGCACACCGAGTCTAGGAACCTAGAGATTACTTACTAGACTCAATTGTTCAGGTTCCTAGAATAAGGCCGATCAAACTACGTCACCGTTTAGGGCAGGAATTAGTCAGGCCTTCTAGCCCTAGAATTTCAAAATTCCACAGATGGACTGTTAAGAGTGAAGAACCAACATCATAGAACACCTAGAAAAGACTTAAAGATTCAATTCAGTCACTGATCTCTGAGCATAAATGCTCTAAGCCAGCAAGGAGCGGAGATCTCGCAAAAAATCTTGAAGAAAACAATTCCTCCAAGGAGAAATGCTTTGACCGCCTCATGGAAAACCTGACTCACTAGCAGCATCGAAACAAAAACTAATGACTGAAGAGAACAAATGATCAGTCTATGGAGTTAATTCCATATGGGAAATCACAATCCCGACATTGCGTGCATGAAAAAAAGTCCCAACCAGACTTGTTATGGACCATGCGCAAAGGAAAACTGGTGGATTTATCTTTACCACAGTAGGACCTACAACTCAAAGTACCATTCCCCAGCAGTCTGACCAGGCAAGAACTAGTGAAGTGAATGTCACGCCACTTTGTGGAAACTTCCAGACCACCTTTGGAAGACCAAAAGTAAGTGAAGTTTCGAACTGATCTATATAGGAAGATGCCATGTCTTATGTGAGAAGTGCATCTCTTGCCAGAGATTTGCAAATGTACTAAGAAAACCACTCGAGCACCTCACTTCATTGTGAGCCTCAAGCCATTCACTCAATAGAGTGTATCTCATTGGACCTCTTCCAACTAAGCGAGGGGATAAGACTTTAAGCTTCATCTGAAAATGGAATACCTCACACCATTGTGACAATCAATAGCAGACAGTTTCACAATAAGAGCTACATGGAGAAGTGTTCAAAACTAAGAATTATGGCTGTCTTTTCTTCACCGTTTCATCTAAATCTAATGATCAAGTTGAAGCTACTAACAAGATGATCAAGAATAATTTGAAGACCAAGTAGGACATACACAATGGAGCCTGACCGAATAAACTCTTTAATATCCTTTGGGTGTATCAAATTACCCCAAGGTCAAGTACTAGATAAACTCATTTCTCCATAGCTTTATGAGCTGAGGCAATGATAGCAGTGAAAATAGGAGAACCTGGCCTTTAAGTAAGGCATTTCTAACCAGAAAAGAATAAAGATTATATGCGCCTTAGCTTGGATTGAGTTCAAAAATGAAAAAAAAAACTGGCATATATAATGGGCACTTGAATATGTTTTCCGATCGAGAGGGCATCGCAACGACTAATGTCAAGACTCAGGTTCAAAAAAGTACTTGAGCTTTGCTTAACGAGCTTGACTCTGTTTTCCAGTCAAAAAAGCATCGCCCCGACTAAGGTAAGGACTCAAGTTCCAAAAGGAACTAGAGCTTTGCTCACCTAGCTTGACTCTATATTCCAGTTGAGATGGGAACGCCCAGACTGAGGTCAAAATTCAAGTTCCGAAAAAAACTAAAGCTTCACTCACCAAGCCTAACTCTGTTTTCCAATCGAGAAGGCATCGCACCAACTGAGGTCAAGACTCAGATTTTGAAAGGAACTAGAGCTTAATTCACCAAGCCTAACTCTATTTTCCAGTCGAGAGGGGAACGCCCCAACTGATGTCAAGACTCAGGTTCCAAAAAGAACTAAAGCTTCGCTCAACGAGCCTGACTCTGTTTTCCAGTCAAAAGGGCATCACCTCAATTGAGGTCAAGACTAAGGTTTCGAAAGGAACTAAAGCTTCACTCGCTGAGCCTGACTCCATTTTCTAGTCGAGAGAGGAATGCCCTGACTAAGGTCGGGACTCAAGCTCCAAAAGAAACTAGAATTTCGCTATCCGAGCTTGATGCCGCTTTACAGTCAGATTGGCATCGCCCTGACTGAGATCAGGACTCAGGTTTTGAAAAGAACTAAAGCTTCGCTCACCAAACCTGACTCCATTTTCCAATCCAGAGGAAACGCCCCGACTAAGGTCAGGACTCAAGTTCTGAAATGAATTAGAGTTTCGCTCACCAAGCCTGACTCTGTTTTCCAGTCAATAAGGCATTGCCCCGACTAAGGTCGAGACTCAAGTTTCTAAAGGAACTAGAGCTTCGTTCACTAAGCTGACTCTATTTTCTAGTGGAGAGGGGAATGCCCCAACTGAGGTCATGACTCAGGCTACAAAAGGAACTAGAGCTTCGATCATTGAGCCTGACTCTGTTTTCCAATCAGAAAGGCATTGCTTCGACTGAGGTCAAGATTCAGGTTTTGAAAGGAACAAGAGCTTCGCTCATCGAGCCTTACTCTATTTTCCAATCAAGAGGTTAAGACTCAGGTTCTTAAAAGAACTAGAGCTTCGCTCACCGAGTGTGACTTTGTTTTTCAGTCAAGAAGGTATTGCCTTGACTAAGGTCAAGACTTAGGTTCTAAAATGAACTAGAGCTTTGCTCATTGAGCTTGACTCATTTTTCCAGTCGAGAGGGGAACGTCCTGACTGAGGTCAAGACTCAAGTTCATCCACAAACTATAGCCCAATCAAACTTGCTCTGAGCTTGACGCTAGTTTTAGTTAATGGGCTGGACTCCAATCTGAGGTCAAGTTTCGATTCCAATATCTCAGTTCCTGGCGGGCCCAAGCAAGGATATCCTACATTTTAAAAATTGACGTAACTGAAAATTGAATCAATTTTGGAAGCTATTATTTGGGATATTATTGGGGTATGTATTATTGGGCTAAGGCATATGTGTAAAAGACACATATGGGTTGGAGAGTAAATATCCAAGTTAGGCCCAACCTATATCATCAAAGCCTTTCACATTTTTTCTTTTACATGTCATATGTCATGATGGTGAAGTAGGGTTTATAACCATAAATCTCAGCCACACAAATCAGGTATAAAGGGTAAAGGAAGAGGAAGAGATGGAGGAGAAGCTTTTTTGCCTCCTTCTCTCTCTCTCTCTCTCTCTCCTTTTTTCTCTCATTTTCTTTCCTACCGATTTGATTACTCGTCTTCTTTCTCCCTCTCTTCAATGGTTTTTTTTCTTTACACTTTCATTATTACATGAAAAATAGTTTTTTTCCTTTTTGGGTTTTTTTCTTCACCAAACATATACATTCTTTTATGCCTTTTAGAGTTTATAAAGATAATAAAAGAGTGAGCTTGTTTGGAGCAACCATGGCTGACTTAGGCATTGGACCGGGAACACCGGTGATCCCTTCAAGACCTTTCTGACTGCCTTTCTTGTTTTGCAGACCTGAAAAGAGCCGGACTAGAAGCTGCTGGACCTGACTACTATGCACATGGGGACCTGAATGGAGCCAAACTCAAAATTGCAGGATATAATATCCTTACCACGTGAAAATGAAGGGCTAACAAAAAATGAAGCACAATAGTATTATTATTTCTTATCAATCATGTCCATTTTCTTTAAACTTAATTTTTCCTACATTTTTGTTTTCCAAATCAATATGATCATCAATTATTTTTTATTGATATATGGACAAACTACCCGTGATGGCAACTGCATTTTCACTTTTTACCAAAAATTTGCAATAACAGTATATATTTTTATAATCAAACAACATAATCAGCCGACATTATTGAGAATCAGGGATTGTAATCTTTGTTTTTATACTAAATGACAAAAGTATTACTATAAATAAATATAGAATTTTAAGATTTTGAATTGTACTGTGTATTAGTTTAGATATACATGCCTATATATTATATTTTTATTTTATTAAAATAAAAACTCTCATATAAAAATATATTTATTAGAAATAAATTATTATTAATAAAAATGTTAATTTTGTTATTAATAATATATTACTGGTGAAAGATTTTACTTTCATAAAATAAATATATATTTATTTAAGAATTTTTTTATATATAAATTTAATCTATTTTAATATATATCTGATAATTTTAAAATGTAAACCGTCATTATAGTCTACTATCAGTGATAAATTATTACTAATAAATACTATTAATGATTATCTATATTTTAAAATTGTCAAATATATATTAAAATAGATTAAATTTATATATAAAAAAATTCTTAAATAAATATATATTTATTTTATGAAAGTAAAATCTTTCACCAGTANTAATAGTTTATTTTTAATAACAATTTAGATTTATCATTAAAAATATATTTTTAAAATGAAAATATTTTTATTATAAAATTAATATATATATATATATATATATATATATGATTGATTGGTTATACATTCGCCACAAAAAGTAAAAAAAAAAAATTTGGTTATATAGAATCATACTTATAATTAGTAGTGAACTTATATAAATATTTATGTATTCGATGTACTCCACGATTAGTCGCAAGAGTCCATTTGCGTTTGGCTTTGGGAAAAATATTGAAAATTTTCTTGTTCAACTAAGATCATCTTTACCGAAATTCGAACGTCTCGTAGTGCTGTCTAGATTTTTGAAAATAGTTTACAAATTCGAAGGTATATGTTTTTTTTTCTTTTTTTCCTTAGATTATTCCTGGAATTAAACACATACCAAATCAGCAGGGGATTCGGTGAGAATAACAAGAGTCGATCGAGAAGCCGACATATCTTGGTTGTTATCTTAGCCCGAGGACAATACTCATAAAATTCATTTCGTAAAAAAATAATTAATTGAGAATTCTTAAACAAGAATACTACTATATATATATAGAATACAATGGTAATGCTTATTATTTAATATATTTTGGGTTAATTCCTTGTTTTAAATTATTTAATTATTTTATTTTAGTTTAGTTTTTATAGATAGAAGATGCAAAATATTTGTCTGGGAATGGCTCGAATTACATGACCATGTGTCAAGTCCTTGCTTACGAATTAAGCTTGAAATTATCGATGGTATGTTAGGTATTTTGACAGTGGCTTATGGCTTAATATATTATAGATGCCTTGTAAAAAATCTAAAAATACTCCGGGGAATTGGTATTTCCAGCTCACAATTAAATAGATCCTATATTGGGTCTGGCATGTATTGTGTTTATGTTTGGCACCTTGTATTAGGGTATATATAAAAAAGTGTACTGCATTATACTTATTTAATGTTGTGTTTAATCCATCTGGTTCCCTATTTATAGAGGCTAGGATATATTAGTAATACGCACTAAACCTGTGGTGTTAACTAATACACTCTAAAATCTGTGGTGTTAACTAATCTAAAGTATTTGTACGAATGTTGTTTTCATACCACCATCCTGTTATATGATATTATTATATGTTAATTTTTATATGTATTAATAATTTTATAATTTTATTGGTATTATGATATTTTTATTTTTTATTTGAGCATAAATGAAATTATTTTTTTCTAGTTTATTCACCATAATATTTTTTAAATAATGATTTAAATTTGATATTTTCAATTAAAAAGTTAAATAAAAATAGTCTATTAACAAATTTAGTTTTATACCACACAAAATATGGTTATATATTTTATACAATACATTACAGCATAATCTACTACAATACAACATATAACAATCCCAATACAACATATTTAGGTAAGTTTAATATGCCAGATTGTATTAGCCTCTATTATATTAGCTAGCTTGCATTTTATTAAGCTGTATTATTTATTGTATGGCATCTAATACATAATTGTTTTAGTCTGTATTATAATTGTAACGTGTTTGGTGCACATTCTATACTATTTTTTTAAAAATAAAAAATTAAATTAAATAAATTTATTATGTTATTAATTATGTAGTTTTTTATAATTTAGACAAGAAATAATAAATGTGATCACATTTAGTTTGCTCAAATAAAAATCACTATAATTAATTTGAATATTTTAATATCATGATTTCTAAAATGTTACAATTTTTCCAATTAAATTACATATAATTGATTATGAGTCCTAGAGGTGTAAAAATGGGTCGAGTTGTAAGAGCACGGCACAAGCATGACACGTTAAAAATGAGCACAGCACGAATACGGCATGTTATAAACCATGCCATATGGAATACGAAATATGTAATGGACTGTATTTAGCACGGTACGAGTCTAAAATGGGTTAAGCAAGGCACAGACATGTGAGAGGCCAGGCACAACACATGCACATGACAGACCAAGCACGACATAGGCTAGGCACGACACAAGCATGTGACAAGCCACACAAATATACATACTAACAATTTAGGCAAAATACAAATTTCGCACAATCCAAACAATAATAAATAACATATCATATAAAATCTATTATATAAAAAACTTATTTTACAATAATAGACTCTATGAAATTATCCTATTAAAATCTTCACATAGAAACGGATAAATTTATTAAAATTATTTCAATTTTTTTAAAATATAGTAAATTATATAATTTAATCATATAGTAAATTATCGAATATTAGATCAGTGAATAACAATGCTAACACCATACATTTTAGACTGTCTTATATGCATGAAAGATTAAAAAAATGAAAGATCTACAACTCAAAATTAGAATGACAATTTAGTTGATTATTTCTTAAATTTAGATTTAAATTCAATATTGGTTTAGAATAAAATATATAAAATAAAACTATTAATATTTTTTATTTTTTGTTGTTGTAAATACTTATTATGTTATCTATCAATTAAAAAATAAAATATATTATTTTATTGATAATTTATTTAATTTTAAATTTTATTTTGAATAATTTTTATCCAACAATATATTTTATATTATAAAAAATGTGTAATAGGTACGGGCACGAACTGTGTTTGATACGAGTACAATGTATGTCCAGCACAAGCATATAAGTACTTGGGCCCATAGCACACTTGGCACGACACAAAAATTAAATTAACCGACACAAACACGCTAAAAAAAATAAATAAACTAGCACAAATACGATATAAACTCAAATAGACTGATGTTTAAATAGATCGAATCAGCATAATACAGTCTATTTACTCTTTAAAATTTACTTTAGTATCCTCAAAATTATAATGACTTTTAATCTAAACAAGTTGAAGTTTAAAAAATATTTAAGTGCATTTAACTTTAAAAACTAAAAGAGTTTAATCCGTACATTTAGAGAGCCTAGTGGCTAGCAAAGATGCTTTTAGTGAGGGGCATGTTACTGTGCATGCCGATTTCACTTGTCTAAAAATAAAAAATATATATTGAATGTCTTCCCTGCAGCATGAATTATAATGATGATAATAATAAATTCTCATATAAATATGATTTAGGTTACGAACATTACGATATTTTCTAAAAAATAAAAACACTCGCGTAATTTAAGGAGCGTTAAATTGCCACTCAATTTGGCTTTATCTTCTTCTTCTTTTTCTTCTTTTTTTTCTCTGTTTCCTTTTTATCTTTAACAAGATGACGACCTGGTTTAGAATATTTTTTTGGTGAATACGACTTGGTTTAGAATTATACATATATATTTCTGCTATATTTTATAACTAGGAAAATAGGCTAAATTTCAAAATAGCCTCTTCCTTTTATATTTTTTATTTTTTGGTAAATCCCAAAGTATGGCTAAGTTCGAAAGTAAAAGAAATATGGAGGCGCTAATATTGAAAATTTTCAAAATGAAGTTTTAAATTTCTAAGAGATAATATAATCAGACGTCTATAAACAATATTACTACTGTTACTAACGTTCTCAAAACTATTTTTTTGAAAAATTAGTTTCTAAATTTGTTAATTTATTTCGCCTATATTCTCTAACTAATTTTCCATCTTAAATTCTATTAACATTAGAGACCAAAGTGAAACTTTAATATATTCACCAAAAAAGTAAAGTTTTTATATAGTTTAGAACTACACCTGCAATAAACATTTAAAACTACCTAAATAATATTTTAAATATATTTTTCAATAAAGTAAATATTTTATTAATATCCTTTAGAATTTCAAAAAATAATTTCATTAATAGACAAAAATTGAGAAAGTACTTTATTCTTTCAAATATTTTTAAAAAGGTAATGCTAGAAAAACTATTTAGTCTACCCACATATATATCAACTATATCAACTATACATATGTTATAATTTTATTGGTTAATATATTAATAAAATCTAGATATGGATAAATGAACCTTTGAAGTGTCAGTGTAATTAAATATAAGTAAATGATATAATTACACGTATATAGTTGGTAGATATGTTGGTAAAGTAGATGGTACCTCTAGCATTATTCTTTTTTAAAGGACAAAAATTTTCAAATATTTATAAAGTATCTTCAAAAAATTTATAATTAAAATCTAATTTTATTTAGTTAAGTTTCTTTTTATATACTTCATTTACTTCGTATAAAAAAATTATTTTTGAATTATAAGATTTTTTCATTCAAATGTGCCCATAATTAAAAAGAGTAAGAGAAAAAAAAATTGATAAATATTTTTTCAAAGATAATTTTAAATTTTAAAAATAATTGTGACTCATATAAATCTAAAAGTTATACTAATTATAAAAAGGCATATTTAAAAATTGAGTTGAGTTCTAACTTTTTGAAATTTTTTTAAGAGAATATAAAATAAAAAGAATCAATATGAAAAATTAAAAAAGCTTATAAATTATTACCATAAATTATATGAAAATATTTTTATTATAAATAAATCAAGGAAGTAAAATTTTGTTTACTAAATGACATTTGATTTTAAGAAAAATTTATTAATAAATAATTTATGTATATTTTAAAATTTTATCTTTATAAAATAAATCAAAGGATATTTAGTACTTTCCCAATTTTATTTTCATGACTTCTTTAAAAAAAATAATTATTAATAATAAATATTTATTTTATTTAATTCTATATTTAAAAGTATTATTTAGATTTTTTTAGAGTTTATTGCACATATGATTCCTAAAGTGTATAAAAAATTTACTCTGATCCTTGATAATAATGAAATTTTTGATGAAAAATTAGTTAGCAACTAACAATGAAACAAATTAGCAACTTCAAAAACCAAATTGACGTAAGTATCAACAAATATAGTTTAGAAATTTGTAATGACATTATCCATTTATACAAATGACCAAAACAAACGATGTAATTTGAAATTTATCCAACAAAAATGAAACATAATCGCTTATATTGAAAATTTTCAAAGTAAAGATTATTTTTGCAAAAAAAAAATGTAAAATGAAGATAAATATGCTAAAATTTACCCAAAATAAAGGTCGTCTTAATAATTTTAAGGTTTTCTTCTCATAAAAAAAAAAACTATAAGATTTTCAGTACAAAAAAATTGTAAAACTAATCAATAGGATAGTAGAGTTTGTATGTATGTAAATGTGTGTGTGTGTATATATATATATCTATAAATTTCTTTTAATTTCTTGTAATTTTTATTTTTTGCAAATACAGGATATCACAAATTTTCTTGGGGAAACTTTTGACATGTTTTTCAGTTGCTCGTTGCTATTTAGATAGCCCCAACACGGTTAAGCAATAGGCTAGTAGGTGCAGTAGTACTAAAGAATCTGGTGAGGGAACAAAGCGTGTAAGATTTCTATGTGGTCGGCAGCATCATTGTGTACCCCAAAAACTTATAAAATAAAATATGTTTATTTGTTTATTTTTTTCATAGAGCAAAAGACTAACGACCCATCTTACACTGATAGAGACCCAAGAGACCCTACACATGGAAAAAGACTCAATCTCATCCATCATCATATAAAACTCTAAATATAATCTACTATTATGGTGGGTTTGGTTGGTTAACGGTACCAATTCCACCAATTAGTCCAAAGTAAAACCAAAAAGCCTTTTGTGGGTTTGTGGTCTCTCAAGGGTCAAAAATATAACTTAATAAGGTTCATGCATGGAACAAATTAGGGGTCAGCTATCAGCCGGAGGAAAATGAAAAGAAGAATTCGACAAGAGAATATTGGTTGTGATACTAAGATGGTGACCTGTAATAATGACATTTGTTTAACTATTTATGGCTTACTTAGTAATATGCAGACAATGTATTTGCACTATTAATTCATACTTTCAGTCTTTTTTTTTTACCAAATTCATGAAGTTGTCATAGATAAAAATTTACTGAAAACATTTCCAATGAGAAAATGAATTTTCATGTATGTGACATAAAAGTTAGAATGACTTGCTTATTTAATAGATAATCAATATAAAAATCAGTCTCCAATGCATTTGTTTAATGTTGTATTAAAATACAATTCAGTACTAATTTTTTGAGTTATATACTTTAATTTATTATGTGCCTATATTTTTTTTAAAAGAATAATTTTGTTGATTAAAATAATTAATAATATTTTTACTTAGGCACACCATAAGATCTTCTAAAAGTAGATGGTTACTCTCATAGTGTTTAATTTTTATTTTTTTTTATCACATCATTTCGATAGAGTTATTGGATATAACACTTTTAATTGGAGAACTTACCAAAAAAAAACACTTTTAATTGGAGAATATTTTTTAAAATGACGGTTTATATTTCTAATATGGCAAAAGAATTTTGACAATCTACAAAATTATTGAAGATGTTTAAAGCAATATAAATATGCAGACCAAAATCAAGTACAGCAATTATATTAAAGGTACAAATATTTTTATATTTTTTTATGCTCATTCAATGTATACTCTTGGATTATGGCACTCTAAACGAATTAATAATCAATAATAGAAGGTTGAACTTTAGGCATGAACCATTATATTCATGAGGGTTGGATTGACCATATTCTATCAAATTAATAATTTTACTAATTAATTTCAAATGGAAACAAATACAAAAAATTATAATTTAAAGAGAAAAGAGGCAAGTCTCGAATTTACAACTTTATGGTTGTAGGTGTGTGAGGAGCATACCAACTAAGCCAATCTCATTTTACAAAAATTAAATTATATGGTTTTTTTAACGAAAAAGAAAAGAAAATAAAATGTTAAATATTTTGTGAGTTCTTGACAATTACTATAAGAAAAACTAACACTACAATTTGAAGTACATAAGTTCTAGACCCGGACTGCCTAATAAAAAACAAATCCACTGCTTTATCTACCAAAAACTATCTATTAAAATTTATGGTAGCCATTCCATATATTTGAATTCATGTGTAAAAAAATATTTTTTGAGAAATACGTATATATATATTCATATTATACATTTATGTTTCTATAGATATACATATACATAGCAGGCTCACATCAGGACGATCTGATAAATTTATCATTGGCTCACATCAAATCGATATGGTTGTTTTATCATCGGGTTCTCTATTATTTGGATCATGTCAATTGTTGGAATTTAAAAATCAATTATTGATCTAAATGAATTTAGTGTGAAATTGATTAAACTCTATTAAAAAAAAGTGAACTTTGTAGAAGTCCAATGAATTATAAATAAAATTTTAAATTTTAGCGTTTGAATCGATCTAAAAGTTAAACAAAAAATTTCTAAAAGTAAAACCATCATATATATCAACCGGATAGAAGTCTGGTTGTACATATACATACATGTTTACTACTATAATAATCGAGTATAGTCTTGGCACTATCATAATAGCATAAAAATTTCTGATATAATAATTTCTTATATATTTGCATCAATACATAATTATATATTTAAATATACATTAACATAACGCTGAGGGGATGATTGTTTTGAAGCTACATGTTGGTTTTATTATGTTTAACATGTAAGCCTTCCTAATGTGTATATATGATGTTTACAATATTCATCAAAAAAAATAAAAATAAAATTGATGCTCACAATAATGCCAATCCATTGAACATTAACTCACTTTAAGCTAGCATGGGAAAGAAAGGTACTGGTAATATTTTTTGTTATTGGTGCTTGATATATTTTGTGATAGTAAAGTTTCTTTGTAGTTTTTAGGGAAAGTCCATAAGGGCCAATTTTCTTTTTAGAAAAGAAGCTGTCAATAATTAAAGTCAGTAAATTGGTGATGCTCTTTCATGCCCTTCTTTCAACAAAGGCTGCTTTTTGTGTCCATTTGTTTCTAAAGGAATAGACCTAACTAATCGTCAATATCATTGCCATCACTTTTAAAAAAGGGTTTTTATTCAACACTAATAGCAATCACGTTTCTTTCCATAGCACCTAGCTAGTATTGGTTTGGTTTCTATCACTCTCTACCTTTTTGCATGTTTCTGTTATAATTCACTCCGAAGTGGCATAAATATTTTATACAAATTAACGGAGGGAATTTATCTTTGATAGTGTTTTTTTTTTTTTTAATTGCTCCTTAATTTACATGTATGATGTATTCAAACTTTTGACTAAATGTTTTTTTATCAAGAAAAACCTAACGTGATTATCTGTTATTTGTTAATATGATTAAATTTTGCTTTTTGACATCCAATTTGTTTTTTTCTTTTTTTCTTTTCCATCAAATTTATAGTTAATTCAGATATCAATTAAATTTTAGATACCATTTATTAAAACTGGTAAACATTTTAAATAAGCATATTACATACAGTAAAGTAAAACAAAATGATGTTTTAGTAAACTTATATACAAGGCACATTCCATGTACCAATGTTTTTGGTATATTATTGCCGCAATTGAAATAATGTAATCTAAGGTTGCATGTAAAGGTGTACAAATGTATAATCGATCCAATAAAATTTACGATTGTAATCCAATTTTATTGGATAAATCGATTTAAATTAGATTGAATTGAACTGGAAATTTTGAAATCCAATTGGATTTGACCGTTTATCGGTTTTGGTGTATCAATATGACCAATCTAATAAATTTATAATATGTTAAAATTTTATTAGATTTTGGATGTGATTGTTGATAAGGAAGCTGATACAATAGCAAGCGTAGATGAAGGGAAAACCAGCATATGTGGCACAAACAGAGAAGAATCAATTAAAGGAAAATCATATACTCCAAAGGAAAGTAAATCATGCTCCAATGGTAGCAAGCTTTCAAAGGAAAGAATAAAAGTTGACAAGAAAATTCCAAATTTTTCTATACATAGAATTCCTCTAGAGGAAGGAGTCTCGTGATATTACTCTATCATTAATGTGGATACTATTTTATATCGAAGGGTAGTCTAGGATATTTTCCAAAGATGAGCTTCAATTGTCTGCAATAATGGGATGCACGTATTAAGACTTTTGATATAATGAAGACATTAAACATTTTGAATGAGTAATTAAGGTTTCGGACATTCGTAGTTATTGTAAAAGTTCCAAGTGTGCCAGATGGATTAACGAACCTGAAAGCCATAAAGGGGTGAATAAGGTTTTTGAGGTATCTTGAACACGTATCTAGGTTTCTGAGTTGAATACGTGTTTAGAAAGCTCAAAAGCCACTTCCGAAACGTTATAACACGAGTTGAAAATAGGTTATAATTGTTCTAAACACAATTAATTCTAAGGTAATTATGAGAATTGATTATCACCAAGAACATTCAATGGACAATTATAAGTTCATAAAGGCATGAGACGACACCAAAGTTATAAGTAAGATGTGAGAGCTGAAAGGTAGTCTAAAAAGAATTACTTTTTGAATTACAAAATACATTCTCTTATTTTGAGAGCTGACTTGAGCGTCGGAGTGCTTTTGGCAGGTACTACATTGGTGCTGTAACTTTTATTCGTTTTCAAGAGAGATTTAGTGGAAAGAGAATGTGATAGAAAATTACAATCACAATTTGGCGAGCCAGGTAGAGCGAATTTCACATTTGATACGTGATTATACTTTTAAGTACACATCTTTTTCAGTTCTTGAGATCAGAAACTCAAGAATTTATCTGTGATTGTAATTCGATGTTGAATCCCAATGAAGCACTAACTCCTGTAATTGGGCCAACAACTTCCACAAATCAGGAGGAACAGATCAAGAGTTTAGAGATTATAATCTCTCAAATGTATTCACGATTCAATTCATTCCTTTCACGACATGAGCAGCAAGCACAATTGGAACCAATCGTGAATTCAAAGAATCAGCCAGGAGTTTCCGAGTCCGCTTCAAGAAGTGGAGAGAATCACCAATTTCCTTTGATTAACCTTATGCAATGTCAAGAAAATCCGACGCTAGCAATTTCAGTTCCACATAACAATCCAGCAGCGGTATAATTAATCACTCGAGCTTGTTTCCACGTATCACAATAGCCATCCTCTCACAAATTACAAAGAAAATGTAGAGATCTGCTCAGGTGCATCCCATATCATATTTTATAAATTTCACATACACATATTTATGCATGAACAATTATAATTCTACATATATGCTAGTATTGCACCTGTATTTTTGCATGATATGTAGGTTCGAGCATATCAATCTTGTGCAACAATGAAGCTATTTTCATACTCTCAACTTTAAAGGCTAACAGTCCACGTTGGGATTGATGGCTCAAATAAAAGTTTTGTCTACTTCATGGGCTCGGCTCATTACTTTAGAAATTTTCGTCCTACTTCATGAGCCTTAATAGGAAATTTCTGACCCTAACTATCAGGTCCACTTTGAAAATTTATGCCCCACTTCATGGGCTCTACTATGAAATTTTAGACCCAAACAATCGAGTCCAATTGTGGTTTAGCCGAAACTTTTAAAGTTCAGACACGATACCCCTCAAACTATCGAGAATAAACGCTTTTTTGACCTCTGCTTAACGCATGGAGCTTGATCAAAATACACACAATTGGGTGAAATTAAAAAAATGAGGTGTTCAGACTTCCATTTAGACTTTTATTTTGAGTTCAAATTCTAACCATTAGAATTAACTCAAAAGAAGTTTCTTTTTCTGAAGGGCTATTGTTAGCAAGACGAGGATCATTTCAAAGGAGTGGAGGTTGAGTTGAAATGCCAGCTGGAAGTTGACTACACGCTTCGTCGTCTTTGTCCTCGGAATTTATGCTCTCGTCAGAGAAGATGTTGTCATCTAGAATGATCTTCTCTCTTTGTCACTAGGCTCAGAAAGTTCAGTATCAGCGGTAAATTGCTTTACCTTAGCATCGTGGTATCTCGGGCTGTGTAAATCTAAGAGTTTCTCTCAATCAACTTTGGCACTTTAGTTGTTGTTTCTGAAGAAGCTTTTCAAACTTTTCACATTGTCTAAGCCAGTTCTTCCTTTCTTCTTCCCATGTGTGCTTTTGGGACTTGAAACCCGCTATGAGCTCGGCTGATTCCTTCAGTTTGGCATCATGACAAATGACTATGCTTCAGGTATTCTAAAGGGCGTCACAGGTCTCCTAAAGAGATTTTTTCAGTCTGCAGGCATACTCATCCAATTCTTTGATTTTCTCTAGAAGATAAGTTTTCTCGGTACCAAATTCAACTTTTTCGGCCCTCAACATCTCAACTTCTCTAAGGGTCTCGATCTGTTACTCGAGCCTCACTTCGGGAGCTTTGCCTTTGTCAATAAAGGCCACATTCTGTGGTTTTTGGGTAATCACTTTGGGTTCAGCTTTGGCCCTAGAACATTGAGCAGCCTCATATGTTTTTCTTTTCTTTTCTCTTCTGGCCTCCAACTTTTCTAGTTTCTTCCGAGTCTCCTCAGCAGTGAGCTTGGTTAGTGCAACAGTTTTCTTTTCCATGGCTTCGACGAGTTCCAAAAGGAGATTCGGCCACAAATGAGTCTAACCGTCAAAATTTGGTCCGAAGAACTTTTAAGGCACAAAATTTAAGAAAATCAATTTTTAAAACCACAAGCTTAGTGGAAATGGGAATACCTATCAGAATTAATTCCTCTTCGAAATGGAGACCTGCTTTGACGAAAGCCTCAGGCATTAAGATTGATTTGAGGCTAAGATATTCAATCTAGCTAATGATTCAGATTGATATTTTTTCATCCGAAGTAAGGGATATCCATATTTGATTTTGAACATAAGTAGCTTCATGAACTGACGTGTCACTTCACAGAGTGAAGGGCTAACTGGTGGATACTATTTTTTATCTGAAAAGTAGTCTCGGATGTTTTCTGAGGGTGAGCCTTAACTGTGGATTCTATTTTATATCTGAATAATAGTCTCATATATTTTAGGAGGGTGAGCCTCAGTTTTCTACGATAATGGGGTGTAGGTATTAAGATTATTGAGATAATGAAGATACTAAACTTTCTAAGGGAGTGATTAAGATTTCAGACATTTGTAGTTACTTTAAAAGTTCTGAATATTCCAGGTGGATTAATGGGCTTGAAAATCCGAGTCATAAAAGATGGAAAAGGTTTCCAAAGTATCTTGAACACGTGTCTAGGTTTCCAAATCATCTTAAATACGTGTCTAGGAAGCTCAAACGCCACTTCTGAAACGTTATAACATGTGCTGAAAGGAGCTTAAGTGCCAATTATAATTATTCCAAACAGAATTAATTCTAAGGCAATCATGGAAATTAATTATTATCAACAACATTCAATGGACAGTTATAAGTTAATAAAGGCATGAGAACACCAAGGTTATAAGTAAGAGGTGAGAGCTGAAAGGTAGACATACAAGAATTACTCTTTGAATTATAAAATATATTCTCTTCTTTTGAGAGCTGACTTGAGCGTTGGAGTGCCTTTGGCAGATACCACATCGGTGCTATAACTTTTATTCATTTTCAGGAGAGATTTAGTAGAAAGATGAGGTGATAGAAAATTGCAATCACAGTTAGAAAAAGGAGGTGACAGAAAATTGCAATCACACTTAATATCGATTAAGTTGACCTTCCTCCTTAGAGCCAATAATCATGGATATAGACCAACTATTCTTTGTATATATACAAACCAGTATTCTCTTTTGTATATATACAAACCAATATTCTCTTTGTAAAACACGAAGCCAATGTAATAAATTACTTTGTATTATTCTTTTCTTTATTGTATCAGAGCATCAAATTTCCACAATAGAAATCATCCAAATGGATTGCCTAATTGAAGCTTTGTCCCAAGTCAACAACTAATGAAGGCATTTTTGTCAGAGATGGAAATTGTCTTCCAATCTCACATGTCAGCAATGCCCAAATGAAAACTTATAAAGGTGTTTTCAAACTAAATAATGTCTTAGTTGTTTCCCAATTAAATAAAAACTTATTATCTATGAGTTAATTAACAAAGGATAATGCTTGTTTATTTGAATTCTCACCTCATGGTTTTGTGATAAAAGATTGTAGTTAAAGAATCCTAGCAATAGGACATAAAAAGGTAAAACTCTATGTTTTTTATAAAGGAGACCATCAAGCATTGACCATAACTAAAACTTCTATAGAACTATGACATCAACGCATGGGCATCGTAATTATAATATGTTACGTACTTTAAATTCAAAAAATATTATTAATATTTCTAGTTGGATAAGAAAATCTAATATTTGTGCTAGTTGCCAAATAGGAAGAATTGCAAACTTCCTTTTTCTTTATCGAATAAAATTTATGATATTTCTATTGCTAAAATACATTGTGATTTATAGGGCCCTACTTCTGTTACTTCAACTCAAAAATATCGTTTTTATGTTATCTTTGTTGATGATTTCTCAAGATTTACCTAGTTGTTTCCTTTACAACATAAATCTGAATTTTTGAATGCTTTGTTAAATTTCAAAAATTAGTTGAAAATCAGTTTAACCATCGTATCAAAATATTTCAAAGCGATGGTGGTGGTGAGTTTACTTCTTAAGGCTTTTCAGAATCACTTAAGCAACTATGGTATACAGCATCAACTATCATGCCCAAGCACACCGAAGCAAAATGGAGTGGTAGAAAGAAAGCATCGACATGTTGTAGAAATTGGATTGACCTTGCTTTTTCACGCCAACATACCTCCAAGATTATGAGTTGAAGCTTGCTTAATTGCTGTTTTCTTAATTAATATGTTACTTTTATCCTCTATAAAGTTTGAAACTCCTTATTCTCGATTATTTAAATCACATCTAGATTATGGGATTTTAAGGGATTTTGGTTGGAGCTGCTATCCTTACTTAAAGAATTATGGGTCTCACAAATTTTCAAGAAAACCCCATCTCTATGTTTTTCTTGGATACAGTCCACAACACAAAAGATTTCGTTGTCTCCACCCATTAACAAATTGTGTTTATATATCATGAAATATTGTTTTTGTTTAGGTGAATTTTCCTTATATATCTAACTCAACTCACAAAAACGTCTCAAGCTTATAAATTTTCCAGAAGATGAAGCATGAGTGAAAAGCATCCCACCAATAACTCTGCTACACAATGCAAAATAGACTCCATGCATGCTCCTGTTACAGTGTTTGTTCCTATTGTGCCACCACATCCACCCGCTAGCATGTCCTCACCCCCTCAACAGACCACCTCTCACACTCATACAATTCACCCTATTGAAACCTTTACAACCAACACGTCTCATCCTTTTCTAATAGCCAACTATG
Source organism: Ochetophila trinervis (assembly GCA_003254975.1). Lineage (NCBI taxonomy): Eukaryota > Viridiplantae > Streptophyta > Magnoliopsida > Rosales > Rhamnaceae > Ochetophila > Ochetophila trinervis. The sequence continues at coordinate 27,075 of QANX01005246.1, read as the reverse complement.
AAGCCCATACACCTATAACCAACATTGAATCTCTCACTCCAGAATCTACCTTAAATCACTCTCCCTACACCACCAATTGTCTAGCCAGATAAGTCACCACATGTCAAGTCCACATGCAGCCACATCTTTCTCCTCTCAAATGCATGTCCTCACCCGAGCCTTCTCATTGCACCAACCAAGCGTGCTCTTCTATGTCTATCTCTAGCAATAATACATTTGATATAAGTAAAAAATTTTGTTGACTTACAAATTCCATTGGATCCGAATGATCCACCATCCTCAACAAATCCTCCTATACCCGAGACTACTTTTGCACCGCTAAATACACATCTGACAATAACACGTCACAAACTTCACACCCATCCGCAGTTTGCCTCACAACTAGCTATTCTCTCTTCTATCACTGAGAATTGCTCAACCAAGTTTTCTATCAAAGATCCCTTTGGCACCATCCCATGCAAGAAGAGATCTCTTCTTTACATGATAATCATACTTGGGTTCTAGTCCCCAACCATTTCTCACACTAATGTCATTTGATCGAAATGGGTATACCATATTAAATATAAAGAAGATGGCAATATTGATCGCCTTAAAGCACGCCTTGTAGCAGACGTATTTACACAAATTGAAGGACATGAGATAAATCCTTTAGCCTTGTAATCAAGCACACTACAGTTCATCTTTTTATCTCCATTGCTATCACATGCCATTGCACTATTTGATAATTAGATGTGAAGAATGATTTCCTTCATTGAACCCTCAAGGAAATAGTCTATATGGAACAATAGCCTAGCTTTGTTTCCTCCACAATGCCTAATCATGTCTGCCTCTTGAAGAAGTCTCTCTATAGGCTTAAACAATCCCATAGGGCATCGTTTGATAGATTATCTCAATTTCTTCTCTCTTTAGGCTTTACGTGTCATAAATCTGATTTGTCTTTATTTATTTTACATATATTGAAATATGTCTTATTGCTTCTAATTAATGTTGATAATATTCTGCTTATAGGTAATGATCATTTATTACTTAATTATTTTGTGCATTGTTTAGGGATTGAATTTACTATTAAAAACCTTAGCAGGTTACAGTTTTTTCTTGGCATCGAGGTGCAATCCTTTTCAGGGGGCATTTTTCTTTCTCAGTCCAAGTACATCACTGACCTTTTGTCCTAAGCTAACATGCTTGAAGCTTCCTCTATGAAAACACCAATGGCTTTAAAAACAAGTTCTCAATCTCGCAACCATTAACTTGTCAATCCCACTGAGTATCGTCGATTAATAGGCAGCCTGCAATACCTCACATCAACCTACCAATTCCACTAATTATCATTGATTAGTCGATCTTGTCAGCACTTTCAAACTCCGACTGCTCTTCATCTTCAAGATGTAAAACATATTATCCGTTACATAAAAGGGACCTTACATAATGGACTTCACTTTCTTCATCAAAGTACTCTTAATCTTTGTGGCTTCAATGACGTCGAGTGGGCAAGTTGTCCCGTGACTCATCAGAGTACTAGTGGCTATTGTATTTTTCTTGACACCAACTATATTTCTTGGTCTTGAAAGAAACAAAATACCATATCTCATTCTAGTATTGAAGCTGAATATTGCACAATGGCTACTGCCAAAGTTGAAATTAAATGGATTACATTTCTTTTACATGATATTGGTGTAACCTTAATTAAACCCCCTCATCTAATATGTGATAACATGAGTGCTTTGCATATGACAATCAATTCGGTCTTGCATAGCTGAACCAAACACATTGAAATCGATTATCATTGTGTTTGAGAAAAAGTTGTTGTTAGACATTTTATTACTCGGGACATTCTTTCTCATCTTCAGCTTGCTGATATTCAAACTAAATCTCTCTCAAGAGATTTATTTACAAATTTTTGTACCAAAATTGGTGTGTATTTGCTTCCACACGCAAGCTTGAGGAAGCATGATAAGGAAGCTGATAAAACAGCAGGCATAGATGAAGGGAAAACCACCATATGCAACACAAACAGAAGAGAATCAATTAAAAGAAAATCATATACTCCAAAGGAAAATAAATTATGCTCCAATGGTAACAAGCATTCAAAGGAAATAACAAAGGTTGATTAGGAATTTCCAAGTTCTTCTGTATAAAGAATTCCACCAGAGGAAAGAGTTTCTTGTTGTTATACTATCATTAATATTGATTAAGTTAACATTCCTCCTTAGAGTCAATATTCATGTATCTAGACCAACTATTCTCTGTATATATACAAATCAGTATTCTTTTTGTAAAACACGAAGCCAATATAATAAAATTATTTTGTATTATTCTTTTCTTCAGTTGTTTGGTATCTATGATTTAGCCCATTTGAACCATTTTTATATTGTTAGCTTACGTTTTATGGAACAAAGTAATTTAGTTTTGATGTTGTAATATGTGTTTGTTATTAGTAAATTGATTTAAAACTTATATAATCTATTTTATGCATGTTATTATTGAAATGTTATTTAAAAGTAGTTTGTTTTTCACTGGTTTATAAATATGATAATGGATGTTTACACTTTTTGCATAAAATTTGTTCAAATTTTATTGAAAATTGGAATGGATAAAGATTGGCTCTCATCCAAGCTTATAGAAATAACTAATTCAAACCAACCAATGTTGGATTGGACTGAACAATCCAAAAATTTACATAGTTTCATGAAAAATGAGAAGTTGCAATCAATTATGTATTGATTTCGTGTTTATCACTGCTAATACCACTCTTTACAAAAATTTAAGCTTGTAAAAGATGAATCATCATTATAATTAAAAACAACTAACATTCTTATTTACATTTAGGCCTCTTTTATGGGACCTTTTCGGATCCTTACATGTGTTTTAGTTGAAATTGTCAAGGTTTGAACCTATGACCTTAAATCATTGGTTGGGGATGAATTATCATTACATTTATTAGACTTGGCATTAGGTCATGTTAAAAAGTGTTCTATCTTTTCTTTTTTTTTCTTTTTCATTTTATTTCAAATCTAAATATGATTCGTTAAACTAATGGTTAAAAGTATCAACCCAACCTCATTTGTAAAGTATAATGGAACTCTTTTAAAAAAGCATATTTATTGTATCTATTTAACAACTTTACATTATACAAAATTAAACCAAAAAAATGAAAAACAAATCTAATACACATTTTCATTTCTTTTCATAATTAAAAATAGAAAATAAAAAAATTAAAACATAATTGCAAACATATAACAATAATAAAAATATAAAAAAAAAAATATTTTTGTTCACCCTAAAAATTTCCTTAACCTAATAGGTTTATAGTAAAAGTTACAATATTTTTTTATTGACATATATTAAAACTATTAAAAATATTATTGTTAACGGAGTGAACAGGTAAAATAAATTTTAAAAACTTCATTTTATTAATATAACAATCTTAACAGGTTGATTCGTTATGAATCCAATTTATTATTGCTAAACTCAAACACTAATAATATTGTACTTATTTGTATGGTATTAACATGTTGTGTGGAATTTTACTAGGTCAAAGACATATCTAGATATATATATATATATATTAAATCTACTTTTTAACAGCTTAAACTTTTATGATTAGTAGTAATTTAATATGGTATCACTACCATCAATTTAAAAAGAATTAACACTTGTTAGGAAAAAATTGACCTACAAATGAGGAGGAATGTTAGATGTAGCTAGATATATATATATAAAGGCCCTGTTTGGCATAGCTTTTGCTTTTGATTTTGCTTTTCCTCTGTTGCTTTAAAAGTGCTTCATGAAAAAGCTACTATTCACTCGCTTTGGTAAAAATGGTTTCTGGAGGCCAGAAACACGTTAAAGAAATTATCCAAACATTTCCAGAAGCAGCTTTTGAGCTATAAAATCTACTTTTGGCTTCCCAGAAGCCATGCCAAATAGAGCCTAAATCCACTTCCAAACAACTTCAACTTTTTGGACCAGTGATAATTTAACTACATTTATATTATCTTAATAATTATTTTCTATCTTTATGTGTGTTTGTGTTATAATTATTCACTTCCATTTGGCATAAATCTTTAAACAAATTAACCAAGGCATTTGATATTTAAATTGGGCTTTTATCCATTAATTAATTGTTCATCTTATTTAATTAATTTAGGTTAAGTAGAGGGACCAAAGTGCAAATTCAACATAGTTATGGGTCTTCACATGCAAAAATTTTTTTTAAGAAAAAAAGTATTTATAAATAAATAATACTTTAAAATTTTTAATTATAAAGTTAAAAAAATTTTATAACAACAATTAAAAAAATGCTGAAAGATTTTTTTTTTAAATAATAATTTAACATTTTAAAAATCTTACAACCTATGAAATTTTAAAAATTACATTTTTCCATATATAACACATTTAAATAAATTGAATTGAATATTAATTTTTTTGGAATGAATATTTAAATTTTGAAATTTATTTAAGAGTATAAATTTAAAAACTAGATGTAAAATTGCTATAATTTTTTTATGTAATAAAAAATAAATCCTTAACAATAAATAAATGAAAAGCAGTAAAAAAGAAATAAATTATATATTTTTTAAAAAAAAACAATGCTTAAAAAGTTGAATTTGAGATTAAAGCTTTTATAATTATTTTTGAGAATATAAATTAAAAACTAAACATTAAAATTTTAAAATGTAATTATATTTTGTTACAAACACACATACATACACATACATACTTGTTTATTAAAGTTGGCATGGTAGAAATTTACATTTACGGGAGAAAAAAAAAAAAAAGAGATTAATATATTTTTAAGCCAATAAACTTTTTGTAAAAGAAACACATTGTAATAAAACAAATTAGCAAGCTCAAAGATCAATTTGTCAAAAAAAAAATATAGTTTGAGAACCTCAATATTAATAGCAATATAGTTTAAGGAATTTGACATTATCCAAAACATTTATTAAGGCTTTCTGAAATAAGTATCATAAAAGCATTTTCCTATAAATAATTATCAATAAAATGAGTGGCCAAGCTTTTTTTTTTTTGAAAAAAATTTATGTACATCTGTTGTATGGGTGACATAATGATGCAAACCGTTTATAATTAGTTACGTAACAAAAATTATGTGGAATCTTCAAATTCATCTTATATCATTACAAATTATTATAAATTATTGAATTTATAATACGGATTAGTGTAGTATCATTTCATTATGCCAGGGTTCTTTTAAAATGTGAATAATGGATCAAGATACACTTTCCAACTAAGCTTTACTTCTTGAGGATCCTGCGACATATCGCAACTTAAATAATTTATCATTAATTTATTCTTTCTCTCATTTTTTTTATTTAATTTAATTTTTTTTAAAATAACAAGTATATATATATACATATTTTGTCCACTTTTTTTCGATCATGTTACTTTGAAAATATAACGTATCCATTTGACCACAAGACTAGAAAGTCGGGACAAAATAACAAGTATACTCATTCATATGTGTAGCTAGAAGATAGATTTAATTTAAAAGTAATTAAATTTATTTAAAAAAACAATTCAATCTTAAAATTTTGAAAGCTAATAAAAAATGGTAAATGCTTATAAATACAACAAGATACAAATAAATGAGTTATACATGGATACTTAAAATTTACAAAATTTGCAAATAAAAATATTTAAAATAATAAAAAAAATGTAGTAAATTTATATGTGCTAAGAAAATCTTTAAAAAAAATCTACAAGTTTTAATAAAATATGTATAAAAATAAATGTTTTATAAATTTTCATTACCCTATTGAAAAATCAACTATTATTTTAGCATCCGTTCTAAATTTTATTATTTTAAAAGAAGTCAAAAAATTAAAATGGTAAACAAATTTTTAAATGCACCGTGTCTGGAAAGAAAAATGAGCATTGTGTAATTACATAGGTAGCTGCCTCTATTAGGAAGAAATAAAAAAAGATGTGTATGCCCAAATAAAAGAAGAAGTGCAATTGCTAAATATTTAGATTAAAACAAAAGAAATCATTCACATCCCATTAAATTTGCTTCAATTACATTTTTCATTTTTTTATCTTCCGCCAATATTAAAAGAATAAAAAAAATTATATTGATATAAAATAGATAAATAATTTTCCAGAATATATAGCTAGCTAAAACACATGGCACCGCTCCATGTCTTACAAACATTTTCTAGAAACTCATTGCGCTGCTCCATAATAGTTAGATGATTATATATTCACCAAAAAAGTTAGATGATTATATTAACAGTAAGAAATTTTTTATTTTTATTATTGGCTTAGCTAGTCTTTAAATTATGCCTACGGTTGCATTTGGGTATCTGAACCCCCTTTTTTTGGCAATTTGGTTTTTTAACTTTAATTTTTTTTAGTGCATTTTGATCTTTAGACAACTTTTTGGTCTAACTTTGAGAGGTTTTAAGATACTATACTTACTATAATCAGTAAATAATAATATTATAAAATCAAACGATCCTTCAAAATCTTTGCATGTTTTATGACATATACTGCATGTTTTATAACTGCTAAAAAGTATATAAATAGTTTAAAAATAAAAGTGCATCATGATCCAAATACAAAAATAAAAATAAAAATTAGGATTAAAATACAATAATGCATATAATTTAAAAGACTAAAAGCATTTCTAATGAATCTGTCCATTAATTAAAATTTAAATGGCACAAATAATATAAATTTTTGTTATTTATGTGTCATAATATTTAATTAAAAACAGTAACACTTAAAAATTCTCTCTTATAATTTTGTTTGAAATAGGAATGACTAATGATATGTAATTAATATTCTATGTAGTTTATTTTTTTATTTAAAAATTTTCTGAAATTTTTTGGTTTTTAAAAAGTCCAAAAAAAAAAAACTCCAAGATTCTACCAAATAACGATCTTTATTAAACCAGACCATTCTTTATTAAACCGGACCATTCTTTGCAACGCTTCTCTTTTAATTTCCTCTGCTCTTTTGCAATTTTTAAAATCCAACAAATTTTACACTGAATTGATAAATTGGATATTGAAAGCTTTAGAGGCTCAAAATCGAGTGAGGCTCAGCGAAAAATTACCAGCAGGAAAATTGATGAAAAAAATTGGAATTGATAAAAGAAAATTTGAAGAATGGACGAGAAAACTGAAGCCTAGAAAAAGAATGAATTTGGGGAGAGAGGAAATGAAGTTTTTGAGCAGAAAGAGAATGATTTCTATATTTTTAACTAAATATTTAAAAACATATTTACCTCTTAAAAATACTATTAGACCTTACAGAGTCACTTTGCTTAATGTCATTTTAATATTAGGAGTTCAAGTGTGTTATTTTACATTGATATTATCTATCAATTTTTTAGTAATCATTTACATTTGGCTTTTGGTTATTATGTAAATTTTGACTCAAAAACTAAAGTGCCGAATTTTTTTATTTAAAACATTGGAATCTAAAATCTAGGCTAGTGACTTTCTTTGGTTAATTTGTTTCTTTATGGTGCATTTGATTATTCTAAAACAAATATATATATAATAATAAA
>QANX01005246.1:0-19329 GCA_003254975.1 Ochetophila trinervis | reverse complement strand
TAATTTAAAAAAAAATTATATATTTATCTCATTTAGTTAAAATTGATAAATTCTGTCAAATTTAAAACTTATATCCATATATAACGTTGTTTTCAAAGTTATTTTTTATTATTATATTAAAAATATAATAAAAATTTTGAAATTTATTTATAATTTTGGTATGGAAATTATTTTTAAATTAATAAAATTTATTAATTTTAATTAAATTAAATAAATTTATCATTTGTTTAAATTTTAAAATATTAATTATACAAATTCATTATAAAATTGTTTTATATAAATAAATTTAATTTTGGAAAATTGAGACCGAAAAAAGAAAAGGAAAAAAGAAAAGAAAAAAAAAAGCAGTGATGAAGCAACTTTATAGTCCAGTCCATTTTGCAATTTTCTCCCATTCCTATACCACCTTTGAAAACAATGGGACCCACATGAAGATCCCCTTACAGATTTCATTACGAAAAATCGTTTTGGCTCTCCAACCGTACACGTGCACTGCATGAATCCAACCGCACGTGTTCACTGATGCCATCTCGATCGTGCAAAATCAAAGCAAAACGGTTTCCACTAGCAGACAAAACGCAGTTACAATCGCATTTTGCATGAAAAGTGAGCCCCACAAAAAACAAAAAGCACGATTTAATTTTATTTTTTCTGAATAAAATAATAAAAAGGAATTTCTTCATCACGACAGAAATCGAAGCGAGTTTGGACGGATTTGTAATTACGTTACGATACAAAAAGGGCCGAGAGGATGAACTGTGAAACCGTTGTCTATCTCAGCGCCTCTGTTTCACGCGTGTGCATATCATCCGTAACGTACTGTAACGATTCTTTTCTTCCACTTTTTTATCTCTCTTTTAAATTATCGTTTTTTCTTTCTTTTTAAAAAAATGTTTTTTTTAGAGAAGGGATAATTTTTCCATTGTAGACATAATCTGATTTATAATATATTTTTATAATCAATTATTATTGCCATCTATTTCGTTGCAATTTAGAACATCCAAAAGAATATAAGAAAAAATGTTACTTTTTTAATACAAATTGAAAATTTATTATTATTTATTTTATCCCCAGATCAAATTATAAGTATAAAATAAAAATAGAAACCTTTATTATTTTGAATGTCCCAAAAAAAAAAAAAAAAAACCTTGTGCCATTTAGTATCAAAGACTACCCTTTTGAACTCTGCTGCTATTTGGGTATTGATATCTTTTTTTATATTGTTTTTTAATTTAAATGTTATTTCTTAAGAATTAGGATATGTATGTATTAATTATCATTTATAAGGTGGGTGAGGTTATGTTTCTCTTTCATCTGCTACGTAGATTCGAGGCAATGAAATCGAGATCTTTCTTTCAGACGTCCTTTTTCTTATCATGATCTTTTGTTTGTGATTGAGCAACTTTTTTTTTTTTTTTTTCTTTTCCTGAAAATGTTCTCTTTAAAGCTGAAAGGTAACCCCAACAGTAACAGTGTCAAATTTTTGATTGTTGAATATTTCTATAACATATAATGCTAATATGTATTGCAATAGTTTATCATCTTAAAATTTGTTAATTATAATATATATTTTATATATACCAAAGCATTCTTTATTTCTTTTCCAGAATTTCTTTTCTAAAATGATGAACATATAACTTCTTTAAAATTCTATTCAGATGACAACATATGAATTGATTTCATGACAAAGAATGCAGATCGAGGTTTCTGAGTTCCATCATTTTATGGATATATGGAACCATTATTTGGATAATAAATTTGATCATGTATGGAATATCTATCACCATGGAGTGCAAAGATATACCAACTTCTACATTTTCAAACTAACAAAAATTTCTAGCCAAATTTATATTTTAATGCATATTGTGCTATTACCTAGTTGTGCCTTTTTCTTTTATTTATTTTTAATTAGAAATGCATAAGGATTCAAACTCGGATAATTATTTGAGAAAACATTTAACTTTTATCATTAGATTATTCCCATAGGAAGTGCAAATACAATATCGTGTCCTTGAAAATTTATTAACTTAGACTTTTATACATATTGATTAATAGTTTAAATTGTTATATTAATGACAATAATACAGTAAGAAATTGAAGGAGATGATTATATAAGTGCAAGGGGTTATGAGGAGGGGAATTAAGGACGCATATGCTTTTGTTGTCTCTTATAAACCAACAATAATGTTGTTATATACAGTAAAAAAAAAAAAGCAAATTAACTATTCAACCAATATTTTCGATCCAGAGTGATGGATCTCTACTGTTTGGGTACCGGTGCTTTCCTTGTGAGTTTCTTAATTTGGCTTAATTTCCATGTATATAACATATTATACCCTGTAGTTAATGTCATCTTTTATTCCAACAACATGAATTTTACGCCTGACAACACAGATTTTGAATTTTATTCACCATAAAATTAGCGCAGTCAACCATCATACCTAGCTAGTTAATTTTATATTGAATCATTATATTCCTATGTTAATATTTCAGCAAACTGTACCATATTGCTCACTTGAACATGACATATGCATGATGCATAATGTTAAAATTACCTACACATTACAAGGACTTAACTAATTGTTTCACAATGGATAGTCTAGTGAAGTTAATTACTGTGATTTTTCAGATAATAATTCTGAATTTTAATCCACATAATTAAAAAAAAAAAATTGTAATACCGTATGTGATTTTATATTTATTAACTGATTTTTGGCACTAATGCTTCCTGTAATTTGAATATTTTTGTACTCAATTTATCTCATGTGGTATTAATTAGTACTAATATCCTCTGAAATTTGTAAATGGTGCATGGTCACCGTGAGTTTTTACTCCTAAATTTTATTAACCATAACATATTTTTTATTCAATTATGCCCTTGCTAAGGAAAGGAGAATCTCCTCACATGTAGTGTACGTACACTCACAGTTAACAAATTACAGTGTGACGAAAGTTTTGAACTGAAGCTGATCATTCACAAATTTTAGAGGATACGTTAGTGCTAATTAATTCGTTACTTTATAAAGTGAAAAAGTATTGAAATTACATGGAACATTGATACCAAAAACTTTTTATTAAATTCCCAAATATATCATCATGGCTTTGAAATTTTATTTGAATGGCTTAACTAAGAGATTAATATTGTTCAAAAATGTTTTTGTAAATCCTCTAAAAAGTCATTACACGCATCTCAATATCACTACTATAAAAATAAACTATCAACGATGGCATTATTTTTATATAGAGGTCGGTTAACAAAGAAAACCGACGTTGATACACTAATACAACAGTTATTAACTTTGACGGGTAATAAAAACGACGGACCGTCGTATAAAGAAAAAATCAACGACGGTTATAAACAAAACCGTCGTCTATAATTTAATCAATGACTATGGTTTCTTTATAAACCGTCGTTTATAAATCTCTACGACACATGGTATCCACGTTGCTGCCACGTGTCTCTTTGTAGAAAATAGACGACGGTTCTTTTAGGAACCGTCGTCGTTGATTAAATTAGGGTAAAAAAAAATTCAAAAAATCAAAAAACGACAGTTTTAGCTTAAAACCATCATCTTTACCCAGGTAAAGACGACGGTTTTAAGCTAAAACCATCGTTTTTATCCAAAAAAAAAAAATGACGGGCATAGCTCTGGACCCGTCGTCTTTATCAAAACGGTGGCATTTTGTAGCCGTGTTATTTGGGTAAAGACGACAGACCTAGCTTTTGTCCGTCGTTTTTAACTCCGTGTCTTGTTTTTTACACGCCTATTCCTCTCTTATTTTCCTCACTTTTTTAGAAACCCTAAAGCACCTGCCGCTGTTTGCTCATCTTCTCCACTGTGGTCGCCGTTTGCTCATCTTTTCCACTGTGGTCTTCCACTGTGGTCGCCGTTTGCTCATCTTTTCCACTGTGGTCATCGTTCATCCTCTTCTCCATTGTAGTTGTCGTTCCTCATCTTCTCCATTGTGGTTAGATTACTTCTTCATTTCACATAATATTTGTGATTTTTAACCAAAAAACTTTAAGGTTAGTGCTCGGCAATCTTTTTAAATTGTTTTTAACAAATTGTAAATGCATTATTCCGTGAAAATGTTTGAATCCGTGTATTGAAAAGTTTAAATATTGAATATAATGCATTATTTTGTTTGAATATTAAATGTATTTGTTAAGTTGGTTGTTAATTTGTAGATTGTGTATATAATCGAAAATTGTATAAATTATCCGGTGATATATATGAATCCCGATGATATGTATTAAACTTGATGATATATATGAACTACCCGTGCATATATTGTGTGAAAAATTGTATATGAGAGTTTTGGTTTAATTAGTAATTTTTATAAGAGTTTTGTAATTAGAATATATTTAATATTTAATATAATTTTGTATAAATTTATTAAAAAGCTGCTGATAAAAAAAAAACATAGACGACGGTTCCAATTTTAAACCGTCGTCTATATATTTGCCCCGTGGCGTCCACGTGGCTTCCGTGTAGATTTAGACTTCGATTTTTAACTTTCGTCTATGTTTTATGAGTATCGACGACGCCTCATTAGACGATGGTTTGTTGTCTGTCGTATATACACTTAAGACGTCGATTTGTCACTGACGTCTATGACCCTATTTTCTAATAGTGTATGGTTGTGATAATTATTTTGTGTCATCTCAAAGGTAAATTTATGTATTTATAATGATAAAAACATTTATGATATTGAGAAATATGTTTCTTTGTTCGACAACCATAAATGCTCATGCATATTGTACTCATGATTTTATTTGTTTAATCTAAAATTCAAATCAACCGTAAGAAATATTCAACAATTTTGATACCTTTCTAAGAACAAGTATACAAACAAAAAAATAAAAAGAAATAAAAGAGTGGAATTTCCTTTCGAACATAAAATATGCATGCACTACGCCAAAAACTTTAATCGGCGACACTAAATGCGCGACGAAGCAAAAAATTTGCGTCACGATAAATTAATGGCAACACAAATATAGTGCGTCGCCTTTATTTGAACAAAATAGCGACGCACGCACGTCGCTAAAATGTGCGTGAAATCATCTATCGCGCCTCGCGATCGAAAACCGTCGAAAAAAATGTGGCGCGAAGTATATTCGGCGACACAAATTCGGCAAGTGTCGCGCAAAATAAGCGCGCCAAATACATTTCGCAACAGGCATTCTGCAAGTGTCGCCGAAAATCTGCGCGCCAAATACTTTTGCGACGGGCATTCGTAAAGCGTCGCGGAAAATATACGCGGCAATCACATTCAGCGACACCCATTGGAGCAAGTGTTGTGAAATAGTTGCGCGCCAACGCCTACCACAATTATTTCACAATACCAAAATAATCAATTCACACCTACGTACCATTCTCTATCTATAAATACGAATCTATATTATGAAAGAAAATCATTTATTACTGTAAAAGAAACAATCATCAAGAAAAGGAAAAAAATTATACATATGCATAAATATTCTTACGTATTTTTTTTTCTTCGATTTAGCTGAAACTATTTCAAAATATATGGAAATGTCAAAAAAGTTTTAACCAGCTCTCCTCTTATATGATCGATCAGCTACAAATCGTCGATCCATACGCTTCAGGTACTTCACCTTCATACATATTAAAGGTTTCATTCTATCTTCTTTAAATGAGGGTGCAAAGAGGAGCGTCATCAGTGGGAGCAGCTACGAAGAACGTACGTAAGTCAAGATGCTGACTCGTACATTAATAAACTAAATTAGATTATTTAATAAAATAGTTAAATTATTTCGTGGTTGAAAAACTTATGTTTGCTAATTTATCGATCAGTACTTTATTTATAACATATTGAAGTACTTGTAATCAACTCATCTATTATTGTAAAAGAAATAGATATGAAAAAAAAAATTATGCCCATAACAACAAATTGGCCACGCTACCGTCGCCCATAACTTCAAATTAGCACTTCCAAATAGCTACCCCTCCGTCGATTAAAACAGATATACCCGAACGTATTTAATTCATTCTATATATAAACATTTAATTTGCACCTACCATTATCTATTATTGTAAAAGAAATAATATTCAGAAAAAAAAAACAAAATGTTATTGGCGACGCGAGCGTCGCTCATAACTTCAAAATGGCGACGCCAGTGTCGCCAATAACTTTATTTGCAATAACTTTCGCTACCGTATTTAATTCCAACCTATCTACTTACATTTAATTTGCACCAACCATTATGTATCTATAAATAGGCACATCCTCACATTAACAATCCACATTTCATGATTTGTTTCTCTCTTTTATATATATATATATATATCTTTCTTGCCTTATATTTTGAAATAGTTTCAGCTGTTATGCCCAATTATTCAGCTGAAATTATTTCAAAATAAAAGGAAAGAATGAAATATTCTTGAACCATGGAAAAAAAAAAGCAACTATGGAAATATTGATCTTCTTGGTTTCATTATCTTTTAGCTGATACTATTTCAAAATATATGGAAACGATGAAATATTTATGATCTTTACTCCCTTTCAGGTTTTCGACCCACTTCAAAATGTCGTATATTCTTCTGGTAGATCACCTATCTCTAAATCAAATATTTCATTGTCATACAAGAGGAGGCTTCCTTGTCCAGTATCATAGAACGGCAAGGCAACAAATACTTGGACAAGGCGCGGATTTCTTCTTCTGCTCCCATCGGTTAATTTTTCATATGTCGATCGAGATCTGCAGAATTTAATGTAAACCTGATAATGATATGCTCGAGATTCATATATATGGATAATTTATGATCTATGTAAACATGTTTGTGTAATATCAATAAAAATATTTCATATATTTGGTCGGATATTGTTTTGTATATATAATATGTATATGTATATATTTTAGCTATATATATGAAAGATCCTTATAATTTATTCCCCACAAAAATATAGAAAAAACAATAATAATATAATTAAATAATACTTAAGATATTAGGACCGTTTAAGAAGTAATTAATAAACGATCAAATAAATATAAATTAATATGTTCATTAAACAATTGATTTTACAGTAGTTGAATAAACAAGCTTAATTAATTCAGTAAAAACAAATACTACTGTTCATTAATGAAACATTTAAACTTTAATTTATATATACACAAAATAATTCATTTCATTTGCGACGTTTGCGTCGCCTGTCCAATTTAAATTCTTTGTCTACCAACTTGTAATGAATGCCTCATTTAATATTGTCCATCCACCCCTTTATAGTTGCAATAAATTATATTTATATTTTACTTTTTTTTTTAACATTGTATTTTACGTTATTAATTTAGTTTTAGTTTCTCGATTTATATATCATTTTTCCATGCGCAGAAACATCATACGAAGCTGAACACAAACTCAACCAAAGTTGCACGTTGCAAGTAAGTTTACACGTAAACTCGAATTTCATATTATTTAAACGTTTAATACGCAATATTGCTGCATACTTGTGTTTTTGTTTTGTAATATTTTATTCTGGTTTGTTTTTTGGTTACTTTCATATGCTGATGCAATACAAAGATTACTGCATTAGTTACTCAAATAATATTTTGTCGAATGGATAAGTCATGGATATATTCGGATAGACGATCCACGTGTTTTGCCAAAGGTGTGGACAAATTTTTAGAATTTGCGGCGAAAAATGTAAGTGATCGTAATGTCATTCGGTGTCCTTGCATGAAATGTGGCAATATGACATTGCATTCTATTAAGGACATAAAAAGTCACATATATTGGAACGGATTCGATAGCAATTATAGGCAATGGGTTTGGCACGGTGAATCTTCCTACCAGTCAACTGGTGGCGAGGCGTCTTCACAGTTTGTTAATCAAGATTTAGAGTTCGATGAAGAGGACAGCGATAGCGAAGAAGATGTGGCGTACAACAACATTAAAATGACTCGAGATGCCTTCGATAATATGCATTCCGATATTCCCAAAAATCCTGATCATTTTGCAAGTCTGTTGGAAGAGGCAGAGAAACCTTTGTTTCCAGGATGCACAAAATTTACCAAGTTATCGGCTGTCGTTAAATTATATAACTTGAAGGGTAGATATGGGCATTCTGACAAGAACTTTGATGCACTGCTGAAGTTGTTATCTGAGATGCTGCCACGCGATAATGTCTTGCCAACTTCTATTTACTATGTTAAAAAGACACTAACTGCTTTGGGAATGAAGTACGAGAAGATACACGCATGCCCTGATAATTGTATCTTGTTTAGAAAACAGTTTGCGGATCTAATGCTATGTCTTAAATGTGGGTCATCCAGATGGAAAATTGGAAAAGATAACACAATTACAAAAATTCCATCGAAGGTTTTATGGTATTTTCCACTGGTTCCACGTTTTAGAAGAATGTTCCACAGTGTTTCGACAACTAAGTATTTGCAGTGGCATGCAAATGAGAGAAAGACTGTACGAGGCAAAATGCAACACCCAGCGGATGCTCCAGCTTGGAAATTGGTAGACCGTTATTGGCCAGACTTCGCCGCAGAAGTTAGAAACCTTAGACTCGGTATTGCAGCCGATGGAATGAACCCGCACAATTTACAGAGTAGTATCTACAGTGTTTGGCCTGTTATCAGTGTCGTGTATAATCTTCCTCCCTGGTTGTGCATGAAGCGAAAATTCATGATGTTGACCCTTCTAATATCTGGACCAAAACAGCCTGGCAACCGTATCGATGTATATCTGGAGCCTTTAATCGAAGAATTAAAATTGTTGTGGGAGGAGGGCATTGAAGCTTTTGATGCTTATCGTAAAGAAGAATTCACTTTACGGGCAGTGCTGCTATGGACAATAAATGATTTTTTCGCTTATGGCAACTTAGCCGGTCATGCAACTAAGGGATACCATGCATGTCCAATTTGCAGTCATAACACTTTTGCTATTCGCTTGCAACATGGCCGGAAAATGAGTTTTGTTGGGCATAGACGATTCGTGCCTCATAATCATCCATACTGAAAGCAAAAAAAGACTTTTAATGGGTTTCAAGAATTTGGAAAACCTCCAATACCATTGACTGGTGAGGAAAGTTTGGAAAAGCTTAATGCTTGTAGTTTTGACGACACAGGGCGAGGTAAAAATTTTTGCGGAGATGTGGTTGAACACTGTTGGAAAAAGAAGTCAATATTTTTTGACTTACAGTACTGGAAATATCTCCATATATGCCACAACTTGGATGTGATGCATATTGAGAAAAATGTTTGCGAAAGTATAATAGGTACATTGCTTAATATTCCAGGTAAAACGAAAGATGGAATAAATGCGAGGCTGGATTTAGTGGATATGGGCCTTCGGCTTGAATTGGCTCCGTCGGTACATGGAGCACGAACTTTTTTGCCTCCTGCATGTTATACGTTATCCAAACAAGAGAAACATAAATTTTGTCGTTGTTTGGCAGAGCTAAAAGTTCCTGATGGTTATTCATCAAATTTTCGTAATATTGTGAGAATGGATGACTTGAAGCTTGTAGGGATGAAATCCCATGATAATCACACGTTGATGCAGCAACTATTGCCTCTTGCAATACGTCCGGTGCTTCCTACCAACATACGAGCCGCAATTGCTAGATTTTGCTTTTTCTTTAATTCAATATGTAAAAAATCAATCGAGACTACATCCCTTGATGCCATACATAGTGATCTTGTGAGGACATTATGCATGCTGGAAAAGTTCTTTCCACCATCCTTTTTTGATGTAATGGTTCATTTAACTGTGCACCTTGTACGAGAAGTTCGATTGTGTGGACCAGTGCATTTCAGATGGATGTACCCATTTGAGAGGTACATGAAACTATTGAAGAGTTATGTTCGCAACAAAAACCGACCAGAAGGTTGCATCGCTGAGAGTTATGTAGCTGAAGAAGCAATCGAGTTTTGTAGTGAATACCAACGAGGGTTAGACGCAATTGGGAACCCTATTGGCAGATATCAAAGGCTGAATGACAGTGAGGATGTCGGTGCCCCTATTAAAGGTGGAAAGATGTACCAAATTGATCAAAAGCTTTGGGAGCAAGTCCATATGACCGTTCTTTCAAATTCCCCGGAGGTGGAGGCATATAGGAGGTATGGATTTTTATTGTCAATATCTATTGCATATTGCACGTACATACATATATGCATGAATATACGGTTTTCATATTTTGTGTCTTGTGTGTGTTGTTAGTTTTCATTTGGAAGCCTTAAAAGCCGATAAAAGAAACAGAGGAAAGAGGGCAAAATGGATTCAAGACGAGCACAACCGCACATTTATGTATTGGTTGCGTGATAAGGTATAGCTAATTTAAAATGTGAACTTATAATTGTTTAGTGCATGCATGACCATTATGATGTCAACAATTTTTTTAATGCTCCTCAATATTCTAATTACTTCCAATATATATCATGGCATTAATAGGTTGACGCCGAGCGATGTATACTGAGTTGTAATGTGGATGACACATTGAGGTGGCTTGCACAGGGTCCACAGTGGGTGGTAACAAAGCATGAAGGGTATGTCATTAAAGGGTTTTGTTTCAACATTGTGGAAAGGGACAATAAACGTGTCACACAAAACAGTGGAGTGAAGATAGTAGCCCAAGGTATGCATTATGCAACAGCAAGACAATAATCCTATTTTAGCGAATATGACTTACTATGGTAAAGTAAGAGAAATTTGGAATGTCAATTACGTTCGTTTCCGCGTCACTGTTTTCATGTGTGATTGGGTTGACAGTAAAACGGGTGTGAAAACTGATGATTTAGGCTTTAAATGTGTCAACTTTAATAAGTTAGGTCACATATTCGAACCATTCATCATGGCCTCACAAGCGCAGCAAGTTTTTTACATCAAGGATCAGGTTGATCCACGTTGGTCAGTAGTGCTATCTCCACCACAACGTGATGTATTTGTTGATGAAAACGAAGACGCTCCCATGAATCATAACCCATTTTCAGATCGTCTCCCATGTGTGGAGCACGACATTGATGTTAATAGTGACGAAGATAGGAACGAAGTTTATATTCATTCAGATTGTGAAGGGATGTGGCTATGATAATTATATGTCGTAATTTAATCTCAAGGAAATACATCTTGCCAAGCCTTAATCTATATATTTATGTTTATATAATACCATATATGATTGATTTTACATTTTTAAACAATAATGTGAACTTATAATTAATGCAATAAAAAAATAAAAAGGGTTATTCGTGACGCGAGCGTCGCCTATACTCTTTTTTTTTTTTTAATTGTCAAGTAATTTAATCTCTTCATCTACAATATGTAATTTTAAGAATTAAAATGTATACAAAAAGAAATACATATGTAAACATATATAACATTATAAACAAAGTATACAAAAAAAATATATGGGGTTATTGGCGACGCTAGCGTCGCCAATACTGTATTATTGGCGACGTTGGTGTCGCCAATAGTTAATGTTATAATGTTTACATATGTTTACATATGTATTTCTTTTTGTAGATGAAGAGATTAAATTACTTGACAATTAAAAAAAANTAACATATACAACAAGACAATTTGTTCACATAATTTTTATTAACTATGCAAACAAATTAAGTATGGATATTGCATGCAAATTCCTTAAAGCTATTGGCGACACCAGCGTCGCCTGTACTCTTTTTTTTATTTATTGTCAAGTAATTTAATCTCTTCATCTACAATATGTAATTTTAAGAATTAAAATGTATATGCTGGAGTTGCAACAGTCTTCCATTCTAATGTATGCATGACTTGATATCAAATTCTAATAAATTAATATCTTTTGGCTATATATCTAATTGTAGTATTATATTTATAAATAATATACCATGTACAAAATGTCATAGAAATGAGTATTCAATTTTTTGGTGAAAATTTATGGCGGGACAACTTCCCACCAACCCAAAATTTATGGCAACCTCTCACCCCACTTCCCCCCCATCTAACCGGCCAACTCTCATATCTATCTAGCTATCTCTCTACCTATCTATCAGCCGAACAATATATGTAAAAAAAACAAGTCCCCCGCCGCCGCCGCCACTGCCGCCATTGTCTCCTTCTGAAGCTCTCTCCCCGCCGGACTGTTGGGCTCCATTGCCGCCGCCGTCACTGTCTTCCTCTCAAACTCTCTCCCCGCTGGACTGTTGGGCTCCATTGCCACCGCCGCCACTGCCTTCCTCTCAAACTTTCTCCCCGCCGGACTGTTGGGCTCCATTACCGCCGCCGCCTCTCTCAAACGAGTATGCACCTCATATATTAATTAGTTTACCAAATTGTTGTTAATATCTTTGCTAAAAGATGGATAAATTTCAGTTATGTTAGAATAAGTAAATATTGTATTTAATATGACTCTTTGTATGTTTATTGAATGTATATAAAGGGATGTTGTATACGGTTTTGAGTGTTTGAATTTTTATGATCTAATTGATTGGAATAAATTAAATAAATCCTATGAGTTTTGTTGTCATACTATGATAAATCCCATGACTTTTGTTATTATACATTTATGAATACAAATGTATACGGTTTGTTGATATATAGGTGAACATGAAAATGTGGATAAAAGTATATACGGTTTAATGGTTTTAATTTAATTTATTAGTATGCACATTTAGTCATTTTATATATATGCCGGACTATATGTATACATTAGGAGATGCATTGTTGACAACATTGACATATGTAGACCATTAAAACATAAGCATAGGCGACGCATTTAAATTTTCCAACGCGTCAATGTTTTTCTTTGTCAATTCATTCATTAAATTAAAATGTAACCAATAGTATGTGAGTTAGGACATCAACAACTACAATTTAATTAGGCGACGCATTTAAATTAAAAGGCGACATATGTGCACCGTTTAAAGTTTATAAGCAATAGGCGACGCATTTAAATTAGGACCGTTTAACATATTATGCATGGTTCACGAATTTATTCGACGTTGTGTGTTACAGATTAATGGATCCGAATGAGGATGATATTACTCTTCCGGACGATGAGCCGTTATCCACAGAGGATGAAGCCGGTGCAAGTGTTCCAATTCCTAAGCGGAAAGGTCGAGGACCTACAACGTTAGAAGAGTTTAGAAAGGAGGCCGACGCAAAGCAGTTGAACCTACAGTTCAATGAGCATGGAGCTCCCCTAAACAAGGAAGCTGTGAGGATGGTCAACTTGATAGGCTCAATCACTCGTTCCACTATACCAATTTTCATTAAAACCTGGAACGATGTGTCTCCAGCATTGAAAGATAACTTATGGCAAGCATTAAAGGTAATATACAATGGCATATATAACTAAACCCGAATTATATTATAGAGTTATTTACTAAATGCTACATTGATGTTGTTATAGGGTTATTCGAAGAAAGATGACTCTCATAAGGACCAGACTCTTAGAAGTTGTGCTGGGAAGTTGAGGAGGGTTAAGCACAAACTGTTTGAGAAGTATGTGACCACATACTTGAAATACCCCCAGTTGTTCAAGCACCCACCGACTGACAAGTATCCTTTCATCAAACAAGAAGACTGGGATTTATTTCTCAGCCACAGGCTTGGTGAAGACTTCAAGGTAAAAATTGGTACAAAAATTGGTATAGAATTTAATTATATATGTATATATGCATGTGTCAAACATATTTTATAAAACATTAATTAATATTAAAATATATATTATGTCAACAATAATTACAGAAGTTAAGTGCGGATCGGAAGGAAGTACGGCAAGGCAACAAATATCCCCATCGACTTGGGTGTAAAGGATATCCGCATTTGGAGGTGCAGATGGTACGTAATATTTATAAATATTTATACATGCACACACTATAACAGTAAGTTTAATTTAAATATCGAATATTTAATAGGTCCATATATTTAATGCATGTCTAAATTTGCAGCAAGCTGAGAGAGGCAGCACCGAACTGATCGAGCGCGTAGAGCTATGGATCCTTGGAAGAACAAAGAAAGATGGACGGGTAGACAATCCGGATGTTCAGTCAATTGTTGACAACATTGTGAGTTATATAATTACCAAAATAAGTGGTCATATGATTTATAATTAATAATTAAGCATAATTAACCATATTAATATTTTTTCATGCATTTTTGTTTTTTGTAGCATGCTTTACAGCAGAATGTCACTCAAGGCATTTTTGATGCCTTTCCTCCAAATGATGTGCTTACACAAGCCCTCGGGTCCGAGGAGTATCCTGGTCGGCTTCGAGGAAAGGGACAAGGGTACACGGTCAAGAATTTTTTTAAAACACCGTGGCGAAGCACGCAAAAGAACAAGAAGGAACTCGATGTAGATGCAAATATCCAAAGGCAGAATGCGAGGATAGAAAAATTAGAGCAGGTTTTGAGTACTCTATTCGACGTTGTCCGCAAGAAAGGGGCAGTGGACGACGTATGTGATCTCGCTGCTGCATGCGGCCTTGACATACCACCGCAATCACCCACACAGGGATCATGTCATGCAGCAGATCATTCGAGCGGTGATCGCACCGAGGTACGTGTACCATTATTAAATAATTGTTACTATATATTCTTAATTTTTATTGTTATAACCTGATGACGTTTTCCAACATGTCTTTGAAATGCAGGATATTGTATGGGAGCTTGCGCAAGGGACACGAGATAACGTTGTGGCAACCGGGACTTTGACAGCCGATAGTTCAGTTTGCCATGGTATAGAGTTGGGATCGTACAACGTTAGAGTCTTACTGAATGAAGTGATTGATCTTACTGCATTGTTACCTGTACCCTCTTTTGACGTGCTATATGTTAAAGAGGCAGAAGGATCATTCGTGGCGTGGCCCCGTCATCTTGTTATTCTGCCATCCGATGAGGTATTTAATATTTCTATATATATTGAAAACCGACTTGTTTTGTTTCCATATATATGTTAGCTAATTTGTGATACGTACTAAGATGTTTTTTCTTATTTTGGTTTCAGGATTTTGGGAAAAGGAGAAAATCAAAGGGCAAACAGGTGGTTGATGCAGGATCAAGTGGCTCACATAGGTCCCAACCAGTAGAGGCCGAGCCGGCAGATCTTGCTGCAGCTGATGAAGTTGACGCTGTCGGCTCATACAACCTTAGCCCTGCACTTATAGAGTTGTTAAGGCGCCTCGACCCTTTCGACATGTATCACATGTGGATGACCTCCTTGCCACCGACAGTTGTGGGCCACGAAGTCTTGATAGCAATTTCGAAGAAAGATATAATAGATTTTTGTTACATGCTGGAGTTGCAACAGTCATGCATTTTGTTCTACATAAGGTATGTAATTCCAACTTTATTGCAATAATTGAAAAATATTTTATTGCTATATTTGTTACATACAACTAATTATGTAAATGATGATTCACTGCTTAGGCATTTAGATTCCCGATTGATGGGTGAATAACTAGGAAAATATTGTTTTATGCTCCCTGATGATATAGCCAATATAGAAAGGAGAAATCCAGATGAGCGAGAACTTAAAATTTTGATGCGATGGAGAGATGCAGAAAAGGGTCAGCTATGGTTTTTTCCGTACTGGTCAAGGTACTATAACTTGTCTAATATTGCAATGGATTATTTGAGTTTTATTAAAACATTTGTAATTAATACCTTTTGTAGAGACCATTGGATGTTGGGTGTTGTTGACCCATACTTAGCAGTTGCATGGTTTCATGATGCGCTTCCGAAGAACAACCGTCAAAGAATGGCCGACTTTAAGAGTTTGTTGGATAGGTAAGTATGTATAATTAACTATATATGTGGATGATTATTAATAAAATTTAATAATTAATTGCTGATTTTATTTTTGGTGATTTATATAGCACATACATGTCTTGGAACTGTACATCCGATGGCCAAAAGAAAGTTCGGTACGAAAAACTTAGATGGCCTAAAACAAAGGTACATCAATAACATTTGTATACATAAATTTGGCTAAGCTTTTTACACATAAGTATTTATTAATAATTATAAATATATATTAATATTGTTTGTCTAACAAAATATTACTTACCTATTTAATATAATGATTAACTTGTTTTTTTGTATCACTTTTGTATAGACGATAAAACAACCAGGAAATACCGAATGCGGATATTATGTGATGATGATCATGCGGGACATTATAGTAAATAATGTTGCTCGAGAAAATTTGGCGGACATGGTAATCAAAATTATGCTATTTTTACACTCAGTAAGAATGTATATTATTAGTTAATACTTTTTTTAATTACTTGCATGTTTGGTATGTATGTGCAGTTCCAAGATAGTGCTTGGACCCAGCAATATGTTGACCATTTTAGAGCCGAATGGACAGCTGCTCTACTCCCACTCATATCGTAGTAAGTTATATATATATATATATAGTACGTAGTTCCACTTGTATGTACATACTTTTACATTACAAAACAATGTCACATTTAATTATAATACTTATGGAAATATTTAACTGCTTGTAATTCTGTTGTTCGCATTGTTTGAAAATATTTCCTTTTTCTTATATATATAATTTGTTATATCACTAGCTAGCTTGCCTATTGATTCTCATTTTTACTAAATTTAAGTCCATCATTCTATTGCCTACAATACATAATTAAATTTAAATTTGTTTAACTTTAATTATTTATATTTATACATTTAAATTTCTTTTATAAAATATTCAAATAAAATTTAAAAAATCGTTTAATTAGTCAGTAAAAATAAATTTGAATTATCCGGCGCCATCTTAAATAGGGATTTGCTGCGGTTTTAAAACATTGTGTAACGAATTGCGTCGACAAAAAATTGTACGCATAATTTTCGCGAAGTGTAATTATAAGAGAAAAGGCGACGCTGGCGTCTTCGCAAGAAAAGGCGACGCATGCGTCTCCGATTCTATAAAAATAGGCGACGCATGCGTCTCCGATTCTACAAGAACAGGCGATGCATGCGTCTCCGATTCTACAAAAAAGGCAACGCGTGTGTCTCCGATTCTACCAGAATAGGCGATGCATGCGTCTCTGATTCACGGAGAAAAGTCCGCTTGTACACTGACAAACGGAGAAAAGTCCGCTTGTACACTGAGAAAAGTCCGCTTTTATAAATAGGCGACGCATGCGTCACCGATTCTACAAGAATAGGCCACGCGTGCGTCTCCGATTCTACCAGAAAAGGCGACGCGTGCGTTTCCGATTCTACCAAAATAGGCGACGCGTGCGTCTCCGATTCTACCACAATAGGCGACGCATGCGTCTCCGATTCTACCTGAAAAGTCTGCATGTACACAGAGAAACGGAGACGCAAGCGTCGCCTATTTGATGAAGATACTGCGACACTTGCGTCGCGAATGTATTTTTACAGCGACGCAATTTAGACGTCGCGAATGTTTTTTACTTTCGACGACTCCCCTTTCCGCGACACATGAATTTACGTTGCCGTTTACAACTAGCGACGCTAATTTTGCGTCGCCTATTAAAATTTTTGGCGTAGTGTTTTTGTAATTCCATAATAGGCTGAAAGACCAAGTCTCAAAGCCCAGTTATTTTTATTAGTTTATTAATTACTACGATTATTCTTATTAATTATACATTTTAGTAATAATAAGTATTATATAACATATAATGTATAAGTATTATATAACATATAATGTATATGAAAGGCCTTTCTCTATTTTGATGAGTAACAGAAGGCGGTTGTGGCCTTAGAGAAGGTAATCCATAAAGAATACATTGTGCTAGGTCTGAAGTTTGTGTGCTCCATTGTCAATGTTTTTGTCAAGTTGAAACCAGAATTAAAGAACATCAATGGCTGATGGGTCATCATCTGTGCGTAGAGGTAAGTGATCTTGCTAGCTAAATACAGCTTATGAACATATATGTAGATCTTGTGTATATATGCTTGTTTTATACATTAATTTTGTGTATTATAGCATGCAGATTATTTGTTAAGTTTATCATTTTGGTCATCAATTTAGAATTTATCAGATTATTTAGAATTTATCAGATTGAGCTCTCAATTTTGACTTTTGATTAAATCAAACATAATGATCATGATCCTATGTGAGTTACATACATGGACTATCAAAATGTAATTTAAAAAAAAATTAAAAACAAAATTAAAAAGTAATATTTATGGAAAATAGAGTAGAAAATAGGGATATTTTTATATTCTATATTAAGTTCTATAAAAATAAAAAATTTAATATAATTTTGAAATTTTACATTTTAGTATTTTTAATACAGTCAGAGTCAGTGTACAAGTTGCCCACACGTGGGGTCACCGCCACTCTCGTCCTAGGCGCCCAAAAAAAACACAAAAAACAAAAAGTTTTGTTAGAGGCCATCTTGGAGTTCATAAATATATATTATAAAATTTGTGAGTGAAAAAAAAGAAGTTAAAAACTGCTATAAAAGTCGGAATTTAAAAGTCTTACACTAATGTGAAGAAAAAACAAAAAATTCGTCTCCAATTAAATGAAAATTAAACTCTCCCTTCCTCAAATTCGTTAATTATATATAAAAAAATATATAAAAAATTATATCTAAATTTATGAATTTTTATGCCCAGACCTTAGTTAAAAATAATTTTGTTATAATATATATATGCATATAGAATATATTTTCTATTACATAAATAAAAATAACCTTTTAAAATTTAATTTAATTTTAAATTTAAGAGTAATTGTTTGGCCTCTGCTGCTCATCCTAGATCTGACATTGAATCGTTACCATTTAAATTATTACTTTTAAAAAAAATAAAAAATATATTTTTAATTAAAATTNAAAAAAAAAAAAAAAAAAAATCTTCACTGACTAATTATTAGAGATTTATATCTGTCATGTCATAGATTCACATCTCATATAAAATTTAAACCTTTTAAAAAAAAGTCAAGTCACAAATAATAGTTAAAACAATAATAATCGCCACATCAGCAACCATCTTACCTCTGCGATGATAATGATTAAAAAATAAAAAAAAAAACTTATAAAAATGTGACGACAGCGATGACATCTTGGAGTTCATGAAACCTTGTATGGGTGATCTCTGTGACGGCAACTCGAGCCCTATGAATTTTGGTCAGACATATTCTCTACAAATAAATTCATTCTTTCTTTGAAAATCAAAACCCAAAACAAAATCAAAAGTTTTAGACTTGTTCATCAATGGCAGACGAAGAAGTGGTGATTCTGTTGGATTCATGGGCAAGTTTGTTTGGAACGAGGGCCAGAATAGCACTGTAAGTGCTTGTTTGGTATCATGTACAGGGAAGCATAGTAAAATATTATTTATTTATACTGTATTTGGTACATACAACATATTATATTAAATAATACAATTTAAC